>VWZS01005954.1:952384-999647 GCA_013397075.1 Rhabdornis inornatus
TGGATGGGTGGATGGATGATGGGTGGATGGATGGATGGGTGGATGGATGGATGGGTGGATGGGTGGATGGATGGATGGGTGGATGGATGGATGGATGCATGGATAGGAGACTTTTGTACCAGTACTGACTCGTGCATCTTGCTGAAATCCCAAGCTGCCTCTAAAGCTGTTACTTTTCCCACAGATGTTTGTCTCTGTGTTTCCACTTGCTGTAACCTCCCTTTTGAACAACCCCATCTGTGTCTGAATGGTGCTGCATTACTCCATGTACACAAAAATGTCTATGGGATGGCATTTACGTTCCCCAAATTCAGGTGCTTCCAATGTGTACATTACACTACTCTAAATTGCCAAGGCTCCTGTTCTAGTAGATAAAGAGATAGATAAAATACTGACTGGAGTTGGGTTCAATTCAGTTTACCAAAAAGTGTGTCAGTGTTAGGACCAGGGATCATGTCACTCTCTCTGTTGAATCTGCTGTTTTGCTGTCTGACTTCCTCGGGTGGAGGAGCCAGCATTGCAGACCACTGCATTTAATCAGTCACATCTTTCATAATGAATACACCCTGAGGTTTGTTTTAGAAGTTTGATGAAGACATGAATTTACCTGGAAAAGCCAGATGAGTTTTCCTGATACCTGGCTAAACCCTCACAAGACGGCTTTTCTTTCCTTGATTGCAAGGTTGTGCTGGAAGGCCAAGAAGCTCTGCTCCTGCTCTGCCGTCCCTGGAGGAGAAAGAAATTCTTTCAGTGCACTGAGAAAAACCATCTTTCTTCAATTTAGCCAACTCTTTATGGTCTACCTGTCTTTTTTCTTCACTCCCTAGACACAGCAGCTGGTAAAGGAATGCCTAAATTGCCACTAGACTCTGAGGTTTGTTTTTGTCTGTGGTATAGAGATAGGGAATGCTGCAGGCACCAGTTTCACTCACTTAGAAATGATCACTATTGAGAACTACACATTTTCCCTTGATATTTTTTCCTAAATTATTGTCTTGAGGATTGGCACAACAGATTATATTCTCTGTTCCTCTAATGGCTGAAATGATGCTCCATAGGCTTGCAAAAAATAACATAATATGAATTTTATAAAACAGACAGAGTGCATGAAAGAACTGTGAAAATAGGTACATTAGGAGTTGTGAGGTACTCAGGAAAGAAAAGCAGCCATAGAAAGCACCGAAGAAAGAAGGAGGAGGCTAAATTAGAATTGTGGTGCAACCTTTTTTTACTTCAGGAACCCAACTGCCTAACAGTGAGAAAACTGGAGTTACTGGTTTAACTTACTTTTGTTTTAACTATCCAAAGGAAATTCTTTTGTGCTAATAGATTGTTTTCATTCAGAGCTGCTACAATAATTCACAGAAGTTTTAAGTATTAAAAAGTGATGATATAAATGAGATAATCAAAAATATTAATGGGATCTAGAGACAGATATGCAAAAGCAGGAAGGAATGATGCAAAAGTGGGAAGGAAAGACCCAAGACACAGCAATGTGACTGGAGAAATAAAGCAAGTGTATGGAAGTCTGCAGGAAGTGTAGAAATTTGAAACATTTGGTTTAAGATGAAGAGTGAGTAGCAAACACTTTTTAAAAAACCTGTCTGTAGTTGATAATTTTCCTAGGGAAATGCTGTTTCTCTGAGCCATCCCAGAGACTTTCTGCCTCCTTTCAGTGCACACTAAAGTCCATCATCATCATCATCATCAATCATCATCATCATCATCATCATCTCCCTCTCCTCTCTCTCATCCTCGTGGAGTTTCTCTTTGAGGATTCCTTCCTGATCTATTTCTCCCCAACAGTTTGAATCACTTGGCCTTTAAAACCTGATTCCATCCAGACTTTGGATTGAATTTTTATAGGTGTAGGAATGGGACTCTCGCACACTTCACATCTTTGCAGTGACATTCTTAGACAGACCCTCTCCAGGAGTTTGGCCAGACACACTTGCAGGGGTAATTAGCTGATAGCCAGGTTGGACAGCTCAGGTACTCATAAACTCTGTGCTGACACAGTTTTGCCTCTTCAAGTCTGGAGTTAATTTGTCAGACATTTCTCAGTGTTCTTTGGACTCTCAAGGCTCAGACATCTTTGCAAAATCCTTTGCAATGAAAATGACTGCATGGTAAGTATCTCTTCTATCCCTTTTTTTTATTTTTTTTTTTTTTTTGGTAGGAAACATCAGAGTGTGAGAAGTACCAGACTGGACTTAAGGCAGTGTTAGTTTGTGCTGTGCCCTGTCCCTCATGTTAGGGAGAACTGGATGTTTCAGAGAAAAGTTTAAGAATCAGAGATGCAGATTTCCTCTTAGTTTCTAAACCAGGAGCTGGCCTCATGCAGGCTCTTGATTCATGGGCATTAATGATGATGGTTTTCTCTCATTCATTGAAGGACTCCTGAAGTACCTCCCAGAGTGCTGCTAAGACAATAGAAAAATTTGTATTTATTGTTTGTAAATCAATGTAGAGGAATTTGTAATCTCAACTGACACTGAGAGAGGAGTAAGAGAACCTCCTGGCACTCTTCCTCCTGACTGACAAGTGCCACTTAATGATTCTTCACATAATGTCTCTGGATTTCTCAGTTTTAGCAAATTCTCAGTGAGATCTTTTTTACCACCATGAACTTTTGCAGGCTATTTTTGAGTAGTGTTAGATGAAGATCCTGACTCAAGAAAATGTCTCTTTGCCAGTTTCTTATGGAAGGAAAGCAGGTTTTGAGGCTTGTGGATTCATATAACATCCTAACTTCACGTGAAAGTCACATTTGGGAAAGCATCAGCATGGCTCCCAGCAGCACTGATAGGGTGCAAGCAGCCTTTTAGACCTCTCATCACAAGTGGAGGAGAGCAGATTTCTAAGGTCCAAACCCCATTTCTCTGAAATCACTGACATGACAGCTCTTTGATAATTGAAATGATGGCTAACCCCCATTTTGCCATGAAAATGTCACTCATTACACTCTACCAACTCCAATTTTGTGCTTTGTTCTCAGAGGCACGATGTGCCAGGGTGTATCTCTGCTGTGAAGAGCAAACAGTGCCATTACCTCCTGGCTGCAATGAGAAGAAAATGAATAGAGGCTGAAATATGAAGTGCCATTATAGGAAATTGGTTGGTTATTAGACTGTATTTGCTACTGCAGTTACAGAGCTCAGTTCTGTACAAAAACAAAACCCACAAAGCCCAGAAACAGCTCGTGGCTCAATTTTCAGATGCATGCTGGCAGCCCTTGGTACCCCTGTCACTGTCAGCCAAGTCCCCAGGGACCTCCAGCCTTGGACTTCCTTGGCAATAACTTGGCTGATCCACAGGCAGTGTGGGTTGACTTTGATTTATGTGACTCTGGTTCAATTCTTAACTTTGTAAAACAAACATTTTTTTTCCTGCAAAGCTGAAAAGAAGCTCCCTCTTTTGATCAGAAGTTTTTTGGGACAAAAAGTATTTCTCAGTGTGTACTGAGTGCCATAGGCATTGATCTCAGATGGCGACTTGCTTTAATACAGTAATTAATGAAACAGTAACGATGCTTCCTTTGTGCTAAGATCTGTGAGCAGGTTTCCCTGGCAACAGCCCATGCACAAGCTTCTTGCCTGTAGCAAATGTGAAGTTATTTGAATCATTCACATTCTTTTGAAAAAAGAGGGCTGCTGTGACTCAAATTAACTCAGATTTAGTGCAAGATGAAAGTACACACAGGGGCAGCTACCTCAGGTCAGCTGATGCACAGGAACCTTTTACCCTGCATTAACTCACTCGAGTGTTTGAACCTTCCATGCTACCATAGGAGCTTTTATCTCAGAACTGTAAAATAGTTTTGGTTGGAAGAAACTTTCAAGGTCATCTAGTCCAGCATCCAAATATAGGAAATGTATGTATTTCCCCTAATTTTGTTTTTCTCTCTCCAGCCATTTTCTGCCAACAGAATCCAGAATCCATTTTATACTAGGATAGCATCAGATCTTCATCTTTATAGTCCTGAGAGGGAAGGACAGCATATTCTGGCTTGACTTCTTCCACATCCTTTATTTCCCATAAACACACTCAAGTGATAACCACCAGTGATGGATGTTAGGGATGTGTCTGGTCCTGATGGATCAGCTCATTGTGGCTTTGAGGGAGACAGACAACAACACAATAGCCAAGGATTGGCAATGCACCCTCACCCCCCCAGGCATTGTGCTGGTCAACGTCTGGCTCAAGCCAAGTGTGGGAGAAACTAAATTCTGTAGTCAGTGTGCAAATATCATTGTAAATCAGTTATTTTTCTCCGTAAATGTGGACAGCTCAGAGCTTTTTGGGCTGTCCTGCACATCAGCCGAGTGCACGTCATGACTTTCCCTTGAGAAGGGATTCTTCTCAAGATTACTTCTCTAGACTGGAGAATCCTTTTGTTGTGAGATACTCAGTGCATTAAAAAAAAAGCACTGAAACTTTGAAATCTTAGCTAAGTGATGGGAAGGACTGATTAGGCACAAGTAATGCTTCAGACATAAACAACTGACCCTGTTTAGAACATAAGGGAGTCCCCTCTGAGCCTCATGACCCAATGGGAGAGTGTCCCTCACAGTTTTGTTTGACCTTGTCCTCTGTGCAGTAAAAAATCAAGAATACCTTGCTACCCAATCTTGTTAAACCCATTTACTATCAAACTCTGCTAAATGTCTGGTTTATAAAGATAAATATTTTGCTGCTCCTCTGTTACAAGTGAAGTGTGTCATAACATCCATGTCAAGGACACAAGACCCCAAGCAGCATGATCCTTTTTGGTTGCTCATTCCCATATTTCTCTTCTGCCAAAAGAGATGATCCTTATGAACAGATGGTGAGGCAGTTCCAAAAGAGAAAGTTTGGAATGGAGAGAAGTATTCTAGACAAAGCTTTTTATAATTTATTCGCTGTATCAGTGAGTACTTGAATTGTCAAAAACAGTCAAAGGAGCAAAAGCCTTCTGGAGCAAAGGAAAAGTATTAATTATCTTGTAGCTGTTTTAGATTTGTTCTTTCTAATGCAGGAGGAAGTGCGTCAGCAGATCAAGAGACAGACAATATCAATAATCACTTGCCTTCCCTTCCAGCAGGAAGTTGTGGTGAATTAATCTTTAAAAGGCTTTGCCACCAATTTTTAAGGAAGAAGACCAAAGCAAATATTTTATTCCAGTGATATTTTTCTTGTACTCATCTGGCATCACAGCCTGGAGCTGTTGCTTGGCTTTATTTTTAAGTCCTGTATGGACCTTGGTGCAAATCCATACTGCAAGGATGTGAAACATAATGAAGTGGAATATCAACAAAATTCATAACTGGGACCTGGTCTGAGATAGAATATTAGACTTGGATAATTTAATATTATCTGTCGGTATCTAAAACAATAATGTTGGTTTAACATCTTGGTAACTTGGTGGAAGAAGGTAAGGACATCTTCAGCTAACTATTGTATTTAAAGGTAAATTTAGAAGAGATCAGAGTGGGACTTTTGAGAGTATCAGTTGATTTCTCCTCTGTGAACTGTCAATGTCTTTTTTACACCACTGTTGTCCCAATATTTGAGTTCAGATCAGTCCTAGGGACAAGGCACTGGGATAGAAGGACAGTGAAGTCAAACTACTGGACTCCTTCTTCACCTATGCAGTCTGGAAATGTGACCAACTAAATCTAGGCCTGGAGAAGATCCACATGGCAGAACCCTTAAAAACCCCCAGAAAGCTGAGTTACTAAAAAGCTTCAGCATTCTTTGTTTTTCCAGTCTAAAAATACTTTTATATAAAAGACTTCAAACTGGTTTTTGTGCTAAACACACAAATGGAAATTTCGCTGCACTGCACACATTATATCACTAAAATAAATATTATTGTATTTAATATTTAAAGAGATTTTTGAAACAGCCACAGAGGATGAAAAATACAAGCCAGCAAAAGCATTCAGTGTCTCGGCGCCCAACAGAGGCATATTTCAATTCTCCTGCTTTAATTTCTTTAGCTCTCAAGGAATTCCAAGGTCTCTGAAATGGCATGCTGAGCAGGGAAACAGATCTGTTGTCCCCAGGGTTCCTCTGGCTCTCTATTATTCACCATCACAGGAATTTTTCTTCAGTATGGGCTGAGGACCTGCATCATGTACACCTCAAAGCTGTTGGAGTAGCAAATACACAATGCCCAGTGCATCCCAAACACCATCAGGCACTGGTATTCGAGGTAGGACAGGGGACATGGGATTTCCTTTATTCTGTCTGTGCTACCAGATCCGAGTTCAGCCTCTCTGGAAGCTACTAGGAACTTTGCTGTTGGCTTTTTTGGGTAAGGAGAGGAGAACTGGGATGAGCAGAAACTCTTCCCTCACAGACTGATTCCAGATGAGGTTCCTTGCCTTATCCCTGTCCCAGAGCTGTGTGTCTGACCCTGCCAGACCTGTTCCTCCATCACACTCAGGACAAAGTCATGGTGCCATGAACAGCAAGCCTGTGTTCCAAACATCCATCCCTCCCTCCAGGTGGATTCCTGGGACACTCATTTTCTGAGTGTCAAATTTTACAGGTGCATGATGAGTTTAGAAAGTTGACATGGGCTAATTCTCAAGCTGGAGATGTCAGGCCAAATCCAGAGTGATACCAAGTGCCTTTGGTTACAGTTACTGGGACTTGAAGTGTGAGCAAAAAAGCAGCCACTTGTTCTCTGTTGGATGCCTTTAATTCATTTAACCACAGTAATTCCTTTGCCTGCAGTAAACGGAGGGAGAAATTACCTAATGTTGATTCTGGAGAGGGACTTATTCCAAGGGCATAGGATAAGGGGGAATGGCTTTAAGCTGGAAGAGGGTAGATTTAGATTGGCTATTATTAAGAAATTCTTCCCTGTGAGGGTGGTGAGACTCTGGCAGAGGTTGTCCACAGAAGCTGTGGCTGCCCCATCCGTGGAAGGGGATCCAAGGCCAGGCTGGATAGGTTTTAGAGCAACCTGATCAAGTGCCCATGTCAGGGGCTTGGAACAGCATGATTTTGAAGATCCCTTTCAGCCCAAACCATTCTATGATTCTCAATAGGTGAACTATAACAGGTTCTAGCATCAGAAAACATCTGTTATATTGGAGACTCAAAGTTAGGAATACTCACATGGCTCATGTCTCTACACGTGCCTGGCCATTTTTGAATTCTGCATTTATAGATTAATATTTTGAGATCTGACTTTTCTCCTGCAGGCATCCCAATGTAACACTGGAGTCATACTGTGATCAGTCAGATCCTTTCTGTGCACAACATGCACAATCAAACATAACTCAGGTGTCATATCCAGTGGACTTAGGGCTGCACTTCAATGTCCATTTAAAGCAGAATTCAGATGCCCTTCCTTTGTCAGTTTATTCCCCAATTTTTGCATTTAATTGTAGCAGTGATTATGTACATTCCCTACTTCTGGCATCATAGTCCTTCCTAAGGGTAATTTTGTATTTTCCTCTCCAATTCAACTTGAAAAAGTTCCACTCTGTAGAGCAGAGGAAGGATTGTCAACCAAGGCTCATTTGGGGACTGTTCTCCTTTATTTTCAATGGGCTTATACTTTCACAAAATCTTATCTTACAGTCAGAGAAAAGAGGGTTGAAAGGCATGATTATCTACCCTAGGGCAGGGTAGACTCTTTATGGACTAGTTAACCACCCTTTTGTATAAATTGTTCATAGACTTTAATCACATGGAACCAAGAGTGCCAAGCACACATCCCCTGGGTCATTCCACAGAGACTTTCACTGGGAAGCTGCTCTTCCTTCTCAACCTCTTGTAGGTGCTCCAGGCTGCAGGAGCACTCAGAAATCACACCTACCTAGAACCTTTCCCTGAGCACAGCTGGGCAATGGCTGATACCCTCACCACTGACCTGTCTTGCTACCCAAAACAGGATTGATGCAGCCAAACTGCCTTCTGGGAACAGTTCCTGTCTTGTGTCAGGGCTTTGGAGTTGTGTGGGAATTGTGCAGGATAATGAGCTACTCCAGGCTGCAGCAGCACCAGGGACTGGTTTAGCAGAATAGGTAATTAACTCTGAGTCATTAACAGTGGCTCTGCCACTGTCTATTGCTAGTATAGGTCCAGCTTTGGAATTTTCCTTCATTACATGCTGAGCAGCCTCATGTTGGTCCTCACATCAACATGCTTGGAGTAGTGCTGAGCTCACTCATATTAAGTGAGTGTGTGGCTTGGAAATACTCAGATTTGATGGCTTCTGAGCTAATTTATGTTGAGAAATGTTAGTTTTCTTTGTAGTTCTGGCCGCATTCAGCTGATCTGATTTTTGTTGTGGAAAAAAGGAGAGGTGCTTACTGCAAAGCACAGCTTGAAAGGAAATTCAGTAGTTAAAAAATCTGCTGTTTATTGAGATAATTGTGACTGCCCCGTGCAATGATACAACACAATGTCTGACCTGATTACCCTGCAAAGGAGTATTTTTTACTGATGATGTGACAGGAGACCTGGGCTTTTTAGGGTTGGGGATGTCCAGACTGTGTCCCTTGTGCTGCTGCAGCAGCAGCAAAACCCTGGCATGCAGAGTGTTCACTGAAGCATTTCTCAGTGCTTGCTGCATTACTATTTATGCTTTAGTATTTATACCACAGGCATGGCCTCGTCTCCTTGCCATTCTTCAATCTTGCTGCCACAAAATAATGCCAGAGAGGGGCTCAACTGCTTATTAAATATCTCCTTCCCAGTTTTTCTTTCCCAGCCTTCACCTTTTGTGTTAAGGGAGCCTCTCTGCTCTTGGTGAAATGCAATTAAACCTCCTCAGCCATCTCCTCACTGGCCTCTTGGTGGTACTCTTAACTCAGCATATTCACCAGCTGCTCTGGCTGCCTTTAAAGGCATCAGTCTCCACCCTGCTCTAGGAGAATGAACGTTTCTAAGTAGATACTAAATATATACAAACTTTATGGACACAAAGCAAGACTTTCTAAGGATTTTCCGGAGATACAAAAGCTCGACTCGCTGATCCATGCTGACCTACTTCAGGGCTTCACCTGTTATGCAAAGCCCAGTGCTGAGATCTGTCAGATATCTCTGGAGCACAGATGTTTGGATCCAGTGCTTGCACTGGGGAATGAAGGCAAAATGAAAAGGGAGGTTGTCATTTGCATTCCCAGCAGTTTGTTTAGTGCCAGGTGAAATAAAAGGGTCCCACTGCTGTCAGGAACGTGCTACAGTGAATATTGGGGCAGATTTGATTCAGTGTCTGTGTTCCAGTAGGGATCCAAATAGCCAAGGAACAGCCCCACAGAGGGAAACACTGTGTGGAGTCTGAGAAATTCAAGGTGCATGAGCTTTCCTGCAAAGAATGTTAAAACCTATCTTCATATTTAGAAAATCCCCAGGAAGCACTTAGTTAGGGTGAAACTAAGGATACTTTCAGCTAGTGTAGTTATAGTCTAAATCTAAGCCTGGGATCTGAAGTTAGAATCCCAGAATCGTTAAGGTGGAAAAGACCTCTGAGATCATCAAGTCCAACCATTTACCCAGCACTGCCAAGCCACCTCCAAACTCTGTTCCTCAGTGCCGCATCTACACATTTTTTAAATGCTCCCAGGGATGGTGACTCCTCCCCTCCTCTGTGCAGCCTGCTCTAATACTTGGCGACAATTTAGATGCAGAATTTTTTCCCAATAGCCAACCTCATCCTTCCTTGGCTTTATATAACTGCCCTAAGCTTGGCTCTTGATCACCAAGAAATTATTGGCAGATAAAACTGACCTCAAAGGTTAGTTCATTTGCTCAGAATAAGTAGAATTATGCATTGAAAGTTAGACCTTCTAGTAGTCAAAATTACTTAATTTTCCCATTGTAGACCAGCCATATCCTGCAAAGAATTTATTTTGGTTTTTTGCTAAGTATTTGTCGATGGTTTTAGAGCAAATTCATACCAAGGATCTGCTGACAGTTCTCTTTACTGACTGCCTTGGGTGCCCAGACTGCACACAGATTCTGCTCTGCATTGAGTCGAATGAAGGCTTTTTGAGACAAAAAATAGTTACTAAGTAGATAACACATAAACAATATTTACAGATATGTTTGCTAAATACATATCATGCACTGAAGATTTTTATTGCAGCTGCATTTATGCTAAGGGAAGAAGAATTAAAGGAAAGACAAGGTGGAGGCAGGAGAGAAAAGAATGAAGTCCAACATAATGAAATAAAGTCTTCACAATTACAGAGTTAGAAGCAAAGAACACTACAAATATACTGCAGTTATGCCCATCCCCTTCTCTATTCCCACTCTCCCCATCAGGCAGAGGTTTAAATGATGATAAGTGGTTCTTAGATCCTTTGCCATTCTCTGAGACCACTAAAATAGAAAATGTCCAACACCTGCTGCAAGCATATTAATGATCAGATGAAAAATTAATGCCTACAAATCCTCAGAGTTAACTCTTCCCTTCAGCCATTAGCAATTAATAAGAAAAAAAGGATGCTGCAGGAAGGAGACAGATACAAAATCCCTGCCCTAGGAGGTCCCCTTAGGGATCAGAATTGCTGTAAGGGTAATGATTAGGACACGAAGGGTAGTGATTAGGACACAGGGATTTTTGCTGGCTCCTCAGTGGAGCTTGGAGTGCTGTATGTGAAAACACTGTCCCTGTCACTGGTAGAGTGACCAAAGGGGCTGCAGAGGGGCTGCAAAGACCCCTTCTTCTTCGTGCACTGAAGGACAGGCCACCTCAGTGGCCCAAACATCACAAAGGGGAGCCAGGAGACCTGGTTCTTGTCCTCATTTTGTCACTGGCTGGGTCAGGTTGATCAGTTGCCACATCCTGTGTCTGTGCCTCCATTTCTTTTGCTGTAAATGCCTTGACTAGGACATAATTTTCTGCAAATGTCTTGAGTAGGAGAGATTAAAACTGCTCTCTCTGAGGCTTTGCCTTTATTATTTATCATAATCTAGAAAAAGAAAATCAATATTTTTGCTGGTCTTCTGTTGATTCTTCATTCCTCAACTCATCTGAGCTCACTCTTCAAGTCTGCAATGTTTTAGCTTGAGGCCAGCCTGGAGAGTGTCTGTGCTGGTTCCAGGAAGGATCAGGCACTGTCCCCAGGTCCCTCCTTGGACACAGCAGAATCCCAAACACCACCTCCTCTCTCAGGATCCTCTTTCCTTTCTCCCACACGATGCTGGTGCCACACATTTCCTCTTGGAGAGGGAAAAAAACCAAGGTGAAGTCAGGAACAAAGCCACCAGGATTAGTTCAATATTCCCCAAGGACCTGTCCTTATCTACTGCTTGCAGTCTGCCTCTACTGCCTTGGCACACCTCGGGCTGTCCAGATATGAACAATGACAGCAAGAGAAGGTGCCAGGGAGGCCCCAGAGCACTTTTCAGTTCTTTAAGAGGTTCCAAGAGAGCTGCAGAGAGACCTTGGAGAAGGGCATGGAGTGACAGGACAAGGGGGAATGGCTTCAAACTGACAGAATAGATTTAAATTAGATTTTAGGGAGAAATTCTTCCCTGTGAGGGTGGTGAAGCCCCAGCACAGGTTGCCCAGAGCAGTTGTGGATGTCCCATCCTTGAAAATGTTCAAGGTCAGGTTGCAAGGGTCTTGGAGCAACCTGGGATAGTGGAAGGTGTCCCTGCCCATGATTCTCTGATGAATCAGATGGTCTTGAAAATCCCTTTCAACCCAAACCATTCTCTGATTCTGTGATCCCAATGGAGGAAAGGAATAATTTTTACTCCACTCTTTTTTTGAGATAAAGCTCTTATTACTCAGTGCTTGCCATTCTCTTCTATGTCTCTGAAGCATAAAAACAGTATTGAGAGGAATTTAAAAGTACAACATTCTTGGTTTTTTCCTTGCAAGGACAACAGGGGAGCAACTCTCTGAGGCCTTACTGGGAGTGAGAAAGGGCTTTTTGCAGAACTGGGTTATGAGCAATATAGGGCAGGATGAAATCCGATGACTTTGTGCATGGCCAGGTGAGTTGTTACAGAAATGAAAAGTTAATCACACCTTTTTTCTTGCTGTCTCCCTCTTCACTTCCTTCTGCTGAAACCTTGGAGCTGAAGAAATTGGGTGCTATTTTGTTCTCCAAGTGATTTACAGCGACAGAAAGGAAGGGAACTGTCCATTAAGGGTTACAATTGCTGGGATACCAGAATAACAAAATATTATCTTGCTCAGGTACCTGCTATCCCTCACTTTGTGGCAGAGGTGATGTGAATGTTTCCCTGCAGACTATCCCATCACACAGCCTTTCTTCTCCATGAGCTGCAGAGTTTTGGCACGGGGGAGCCACAAACTGGCCCTGGGCTGGCTTGGGATGCTGCTGAGAGCTGTCACTTGCATCTGGGCAAAATTAAAGGCAGTGAAGAGTTTCTTTAATCAGTGGGTGGCTCTTTGCTGATTACAAATGGGATGAACTGTCTGCATTTAGTTCTTGTCTGTCCTACAAAAATCTTCATCCGACTTGGTAAAGGCAAGTGCCTCAGTTTGTCTTCTGTAGCACAGAAATTTCTCTGTTAAAAAAAAAATAATAAAGGTAATGGTTCCCCCACACTGCTGGAATGCTTTGAAAATACTTTGAGAGCATGAGCTGTGACTGTATCATCACTGGACTCCTCGTGGTTAAGGATTTTTTCTTTTCTTTTTTTTTTTTTTTTTTGTTTCTTTGCTCTGTACAATTTTTGACTGCAGTAGTAGGAATTTCACATGAAGCCCCATTCTGAGAGAAACATAATCTCTGATTTACTCACCTTGGCTGGAAATGCAGTCTTGTAAGGTTCTGTCTGCACAGGACACTCTTCAAGTATTGGCCATTTGGATGGATAAAAACTTTGCTTAAGGTAGGTGCAGCTCTGCCAGCAAGGTAGGGCACTTAAACATCACAACACTGTTTTATTTCATTGTTCCTGTTGCTCCGTTTGTCATTTGAGCTTGGCTTTCTATACATTTCTGACTTGAGGGCTCTCTGTTGTGTGGACTCTCTATTATGTAGTAAGAGTTGGACTCACAGTTTATGTTTGCCTACAATGCAGGAGTTAATAAGGAATTTTTTCCTCCTTCTGACTGCTTATTTTCATGAATCATGCAAGACAATATCTTTGAACTCTCCATCCCTGCATCAAAATTCATTTAAATTTACCACCAGGTTAAAAATAGTACAACAAATGTATGCATAGAGGTGAAGGGTTCTTGTGTTCACATCCTGATGTGTATGAAGGGAAAGAAATCCTAATTTTTTTTCCAGGTTACAAAGGAGGGAGGAAGAAGAAATGCCCTTTTTGTGGAAATTTGGTATCCAGTAAGGTCAGAGTTCTCTTCCTAGGAATGTTCAGCAGACACTGAGAAGAGTGCATTGTATTTGTTGTTTTGGTTGGTTTTCCATCCCCAACAGTGCAAACAGCTTAAATAAATTGAATTAATTTAATTATTGATTGTTAGATTAATAAAATATATTTCCAAATTTTAAAGAAGAGAGACAGACTAATCTGATAAGGCACCACTAAGGTGGCTGAGAAATATTTGGTGCTATAACTACTGACCAAAGGTATGGTTTCAGCACATAATGTTGCTTTTACAGTAACAAACCTCACACACTCAATTGTTTTCTGATCAATTTGTCTCAATGAGCTCCCAGGGATTTGGGAAGCTTGTTTGGTTGGATAATGAAACCAGTTTATTTGTTTTATTTTTCTAGTAGTACCTTTTCTCAGTGACCATTTCACTACAATAGCTGATGGGAAAAGCAAAATACGGAATCAGAATATCTTGAGATTAAAGGAATCCACAAAGATAATTGAGGTCCACATGATAACAGTCTATGACAGACTGGATATTCCCTCTAAATCCATCCTTGCTTGTGTAACATCTCCACTGAAACACCTGGTAATTTTAGCATCATTCTGTGATAAAGTTGAGCCTTAATTTGTTGCTTTTTGTACTCTAAGTCCAACAATGGTTTGGGGATGAAAGTAGACACTTTGAGCTCCTGGTCAATCCCAGCCCTCCTTGCTTTCTTATTTCTTTTATATTTGCACAAATGGATTTCTACAGATCTTTTTATCCACATTTTCACAATTAAAAATTCCTTTTTCAAAACCCATTAAAACAAAATAAATTGGGCTTCAAGAGCAGGCCCTTGCAATACCTGATAGGGATGGAACTGACTGAACTTTGCATTGTTCTAGACTCATCTCTTATTTCTAGGATAATCCCTACTTGCCTTAGGCTTTCCTTTTCACAAAAAAATGAAGATTTCAAAAACTATATTACATGTCAAGATTTTTTCACACCTTCTTTACAGAAAAAAATTATAGATTTTTTTATCATGTACTATCAAACCCTTTTATTAAACTATTTTTTTCTAGCTGCACTGTAAGGAAGAGTATTTTTGTGCATTGCAAGCCGTTTTTCAATTGCAGTTGAAAGTATTTATGAATAACATTAACCAAATTCTCCTTGGATTAATGGTGCACACTTTTGTGTGCTTGTACACATCATACACACTCATACACTCTGTGGATGTGTGTCAACAGGATTAAGCAAGCTCAGCAACACTTAACATTTGCATTTTGTGACCTTGGTTATGAGCTGCTATTTGAAAGAAAAAAGAAAAGGTTCTCATCCATGAAAACATAATTTTAAAAATCAAAATTAAATAAAATATCAGTAGCATAAAATAGTAAAATAAAATATGAAACAGAACAGACTAAAACATTCAATGCTATCCCTGTTTCGTGATCAGCAGAGAAATCTTTGTGATGATAAATCTTCCTTTAATGTTTGGTCTACTGCACTCACTGTATACACACACATAACTATTACCATCCAATTATAATCCATTAAATCAATTAAATCATCTTCTGTGGTATTTTCCATTCAGGGAAATAAGCCAGTTAATCTGCCATGTTAACTGTTGAGAATATTGATCACCGTGTGTAGGGAAGACATTCCCTTTCCTGAAAGATGCAAAATTCATCACACTTCTGGGGCTCACTGGCTTCTTTATCCCACAAATTCCCCCACTGCTGTGTCTCCAGAGGAGGAGGGTGAGTCCTTGCAAACTGCTAGGAAGGAATAGATCTGAGGAGCAATTGTGTCTAAAATTTGTGCTTTTGTGTGGGATGAGCCCTGGCTCAGCTGCTCAGCCCAGCAGAGCAGCTCTCTTAGCAGGATCCTGCTGCCTGCTGCCAGAGGCAAACACAACATCCTTGGCTTGGCTGGCTTTTCAGGAGGAGCAGCACTGAATGGGATTCAAGTTTCTGATGTCAGGCCCAGAGTGGTGAATCGTTAAAAACCAGTATAATCACGGACAAAGACCCTCTAACTAATTAAAGTTAGAAAGTGGAATGTTTATTCACCAGCGGGCGGCACGGGAGTCACCTCCAAAAGGCGTGACCGCCCCGAACAAGGTTCTTTGCCCTCTATTTATTCCCCAAGATCTTACATACAATACATATGCATAACCCCAGCACCTCCCATCCCCATCCAATATTAAAATGAGCCCATTAGTCCTTCACGTATGCGCAGTTCTTCTCTTGAATTGGGTTGGTGGTCTCGAATTGGGTCAGTGGTCTCAAAGGATGAAGTCAGGAGAGTCTTCATCAGGTCTTGGTGACCCTCTGGCACGATCCAAGGCCCCATGCTTCATGATAATTGATATACAGTCCAGGTGCTGGCCACTGTTCTTACTGGTTTCAGTCTCTTCTTATACTGGTTCACTTACTCCACTTCTTTCTAATAGCGAGCTCAGAATGGCAAACAATATAACAATTAAGCATCTAGCTTAAGCATCTGGTAATCTTTAACCTACCATTTACCTACCTAACTTACATCTTGATCAATATGAATTGCTTCTAACCCTTAGCTAAAATCTTAACTGTTTATAATCATGATTCAGTGGGAGCAGCCAACCTTTCTTCTCCCATGCACATTCCGGTGACACTGACAGCCCTTCCTCTTGCAGACAGCCCCTGATACCCAAACCCAAGCTATTCAAGATGTGTCTCGACAGTTCCTGGTACACTCTGTGACATTTCTGTCCATCTCGACTTTGACTGCAGCCAAGATTTCTTCTTTTAGGTGGAGGGTTTTTGGATGAGCCAAGGATAAATTTATTTTTCCGCAGTGCCATTGTTGGCACCTGTAGGCTCCCAGTGTGACAAAGGGGATCCTCATGAGCCCTGTGATGGGTTCTGCCTCAGCTCTTTCTCTGTGCACTTGCACGATGCCATGGCCATGTGTGAGAGAACCAGGGTAAGAATTTCTCTGCAGGTTTGATGACCAACAAATTGGAGAAGTGTCATCAATGGCACAGCAGCTCCTGCCTGCATGGGTAGTGAAAAAGTCATGGCAGAAGGTAATTTGGAATTGGATTCCATTCAAGTGTCCCAAGTGCTGTATGACCCTGCAACTCTCAGAAAGAGTGACAACCTTTCTAGACCAAAGGTAAAGAAGATTATGAAGTGGTCCAACTCCTGCATGGAAGATTGAATGCAGCTTGTCCCAGAAATGCATGTCCTGGCAAATTGTTTCTTAGGATGGGTTGGAATTCCACAAAGTTGCTGGAATTTATGTTCATTCCTCATCCTGACTACTGAATGGACCCCATCTCTTTTAAATGATGAGGGGTGCTGGGACCTCAGTTCCAAATATTTATCTAAAAAACCATCCCTGGGCTGGCCCCAGAGATTTAGCAGTGATGCAGCGACAAGCTGTATTTCTGTCTTTGCAGTCTAAAGTGTCTCCTGTGCTTGGACCAGCAGATGGAAAAGGAAGGTAAATTTTTCGATTAAAAAGGCTGATTTGGCACCAGCCAGTTCAGTGATGTTGGACACAGGAAGTCTTTCCATAAAAATATGATGATTTCTTCACCCAAAGATTGAGAAAGATTTTAGAAGAGAATAATCTTCCCTGTGGAGACATCCATTTGTCTCACTGACCATAGCAAGGAGCTGAGGTAACTTTTCCAAGAGTCTGTTGTCAGGTGAAACCTCCCTGGATGGCTGGGTTAGATAAATGCTAAAATAACAGTTTTAAAGGCTCATGGCCCCTAAGTGTTGGGGTCTGGCACTTCAAGTGATGTTTAGACATCACTTCAGTATCCTCTGAAGATGAAGTCCAGTTCCTCAGCTGCCTTCTTCAGGGTTCAGACAGGACTGGTTTGTTCCCTCTGCCTCTTTTGATCTTCTTTTGGGTTAAGAAAAATCTCCCTCTACAAGGAGCTGGGGCAATGTCTCTTCGGTGCTCATGGTCACAGAGCAGAGCCAGGGGGAAGGAAAAACCCCTTATTCTTGGCAAAATTACAAAATCTGCAAGGACAGGATTAGGTTTGTGTTAAGTAATGCAGGCCTGGGTCCAGCTGTCTCTCATGTGTTGCTTTAGCTGTTTCTGGCTATTCTTTGCTTTTAGGTGGCGTGCTGGTTGTGGTAAAGGTTTATCCTGTCAGCAACAAGCAAAACTCCTAGAGTTTTTTAGTGCCTGGGTTTGAGCAACTACCAAGCTGCTCATTAGCTTATGTCCTTGCCTTCTGCTCTTTTAAAGAATATTTCTGCAGTCTTTGATGAATCTGTTTTTATTGCAGATATCAGTGATTTCTGTGATAGTTGTGTGCTCTATTTTCCCCTGAATACCACAAAGCCATTAGAAATGGTTCCAATAAGTTGTCCACATGACACATATGCAGATAAACTGGCCTGGCCTTCAAGGCAGGCAGGGAGAGGTGGTGTAATTTAAATGAAACTCTGAAGTTACCCATAGACCCAAATGGATGCAATAACCACCAGCTAACAGTTCATGGGCTGTTTGCATGTGGGAATTGTCAGTCACCACAGGCTGGTGGTGGGGTCACATGTAAGAGGGCTGTTTATGTGCTATTTTCTTTTTATAGCTTAAATCAATAAGCTGATTGAGCTGAGCTGGATCGATCCTCCTGAGCTTTATTTACAATTATCCTCTAAAGGCTGATACAGTGGTGCTCTAGAAGTGAACATACTACAGCAATTCTTTTTTGAGGTAATATATCTTCAGCTCAGTCTGAATCCTGCTGGACTCGAGGTGTTTGGAGCAGTGTAGTTGTGCTAAAGCTCTCGCTAAATTGAGGCTGATACCAGGATTTGCAAGATGATGAAGGGTAGTAACAAAGGCTGTGTTAGTCAGGGGAGAGCAGAGACATGATGTTCCCTCAGTGGATGGAGAAACAGCCTCCTGCACAGGGCGAAGCGGTGCAAAGGTGATTTTCTGAAGGGAATTCCATTTGTTATTGTGGGAATCTCAGAAAAATCTGCTGCATGCAAGGTTGGCCTTTTGTGATCACCCTTCTTAGCAGGCAGCCTCTCCTTAACAAACAACCTCTCCCCTCTTTTGGTGACCACCTGCCCCATTTATCATAGAATCCTAAAACAGTTTGAGTTGCAAGGGATCTTTGAGATCATTTAGCTCCAAACCCCTGCCATGGGCAGGGACACTTTCCTCTAGACCAGATTAATCAAAGCCCTTTCCAGCCTGGTCTTGAACACTTCCAGAGATGGGCATTTGCCCAAAGCCACCCCTTCCTGCAGTCCTGTGTGGAGATGGCAGCACTTAGGGACAAGAACTGCTGATGAGAGGAGGGGAGTAGGAAGCAGCTGTCCTTTCCAAAGGTCCCCATTGTTCTTGGCACCCCAGAAGAAACTGCTCAGGGTGTTTCTGGGAAAGGCTTTGGTGGAAGGTCTAGTGGAAAGTGCCCCTGCCCATGGCAGGGAATTGGAACAAGATGATCTTTGAGGTCCATTCCAACCCAAACCATTCTATGGTTCTTCCCATCACAGGTCTCTCTTTTAAAAATTGTCCTAATGCAACCTTTATTTAGTAAAGTGCTAAGGCAGTAATATTCCAAATTACAGAAAATAAGGTTCTGATCTCAGTTCTGTGCTTATAAATCAGGGTTTCACCCACATCTCTCCGTGCTGTACCATATCCTTCTAGAGAAGATAACTCTGTCTGAAATCTCCAGATGTGTGAGGAAGATAATTGCCTGAGGAATTTAATTAATATCCACCTACTTTTGAGAAGCCTCAAATTTCTCTGAAGGTTTAAACCAGTTTATTCACCCATGCTGTGAAAGCACAATAACATTGAGATATCAGGTGTGAGAACCAGAGGGTTCCCTCATCACAGAGAATGAAACTTCAGTCTAATGGAAATAAGAAACAAACCTCTTTAAGCTTCCAGCTGGAATTGTGTTCCCTTTTCCCAGAGACTTTAAGCTCCTTGCCAGGTACAACTTACAAAACAATGTCAGCCAAGAACAGACTCAGAAGGCCTAAATGTTGGATTTTTTTTTTTCTTTTTTCGATAAATCTGATGTATCTCAGTAAAGGTGAAGCCATTCTTTATTTTTAGAGTGGCAAGAGAGATCAGTCTAAAATACAGTTAAATCAAAAAGAGTCCAACACTCAGTGGAAAAATTCCTGGTAAAGCCCAATTGAATCAACAGATGAGGTGGCTCATAGTGGCTAATGAATGTCTCTTGGCAAGTGTGAGGCCAGTACCAGTCACACTTCATGACTTTGTAAAGGGGAGGACTAAAAGAAAATTAGCCTTGGTCACAGTCCTGATGAATTCAGTGAGGAGATAAAAAATCCCACAAAGGAGCACTTTCCCTTCTATTTCTTGAAACTTGAGAATCCTACAAGAGGACGTGTCAACCATATTAAAGTTTACAGCATGTTAATAAAAATTTACAATAACACAGATGCATTTAATTTTGTCTTCATCCTACCATATAATACTTGAAACTACAAAATCAGGGCTAGAAAACAGCAACTCCTTTTATTTTTAAAGAGTCGAAGCTTCACAGTTTGTTTTCAATTTTGCATCTGAACAGATGGCAACTTTTGCTGTTACAATTTTTATCGCAAAAGACTGATTGATTCTCTAGTTGTTGGGGCATTTACCTCTTATGGGGAAAATTTAAGTTCAGATTCCTGCTTTGAATCAAATAAGGCAGGTTTTTTCTATGCTAACTCTAAGCTATCATTTTTTAAAATGCTATTGATTTTTTTTCTGAGCTGGCATCCATCTCTATTTAAGTTCTGTCCTGTATGCGAAAAATATTTACTGGGAAAAATTTGACTGAAATTCAGTCTGCAGTCTGAAATTCCAATAATGGCTTTTTCTGATCAGAGGATTTTGTTTTGTTGATGATGATCCTCAGACCTCTCCACCTGTTTAATTAAAACGAAATCAAAAACCAAAAATCTGCTCAACTGTATCCCACTTTTCCTTTTCCAATATTCATAAAATTACTGCCTTAAATAAAAATGAATTTAAACATGATAACTATCTGGGAGGATTTCTGGACAACAAGTAAGTTTCACTTTTTAATGTCTTCCAGTTCTTAAACCAATATCTGGAACTTACTAAACCCACTAACTGGAGCTGAAAGAAAAGAAAAATGGAAAGATCATAGGCAGCAAAATCTACAAGTGTGACTTTTTAATTTCACTTGCTGTAACAGTTTCCTTGCTGTTATTTGGTTTTTATCATGTGACATACCTGGTATTTAAGACCTAATATTACAGGAATTGTCTTGTCTGATTTTATCTCAAATATTGTTGTCCTGCTGATGTTTTTCCAATATTCCTCTACTCTTTTCCTGTAATTTTCTCACTAAATACTGAATTTTCAATTATTATTTTGTATATGTGTGCATGTAGTGACATTTTCACAGCTAAATATCAGAAATTTACTTCAGCTCTTCCTTCCAAACAGACCAGGAAAATATTAAAATCATTTGCTCTCTCTATCTGCTGCATATTTAAGCAATTATGAATTCAATTTCTGGGTTTATTTGCAATCAGGAGAACTAGAAATAGTTTTTTTCCTACTTTCAAAAGAGAACAGAGATTCTTTTATAGCAATGTGGTTCATGGGACCTGGAGTTTTATGAAAATAATAAAGCCAAAGCCAACAAGGTAAGTCTTTCTACTGAGCTGAGAGAGCTGCTAAAGCTGCAGGAATATTTTCTTTACTGCTTTGGAATTCCTTAATATGTTCAAGATCCAATCTTTCTAAGATAAGTTGTGTTCTTTCTTCTGATACCTCGTACAGGAATTGTTTAAAAATCTGATCTATTGAGGAAAAGCCAATGGCAAAGCCATTGGCAAAATTAATCCCTAGGGTCTGCTTATTTGTTTATTTATGTATGTGTGTATTTATTTATTTATATTTTTATTTTTCCCTCTCCCTTTGCTTTCTGGTAGCACAGGGAATAAAATACAAACCTTCCTTCTAGCATTTAAACCTTGGATCATGTTTTTAGACCATGGGGGGCTGCTCTGACATGTGCTGGAGCCAGATTTTTCTTTGACTGAGCTCCTCATTGATGTACAGTTGCTTAGAAGCTGAGTAAAGCAGAGTCTACCCCAGAGCATCTCCAACAGGATCCTATTTCCTGACAATCTTTCAGGACACTCTGGAGGAAACAGTTTTCTCTTTGATATCCCTGTTTTCTGATATTCTCAACACCATGGATAAACTGCCATTTGCTTACTTGTTTATTTTTGGAATCTGTTGATGCATAAACATGAAACAGGACTGAGCACATGTGTAGATAGAAAGCCAGTGGGATAAAAAAATGCCATTTATTTTTGGCAAGTTTATTCAAGTCACTTTTCAAGAGATTTTGCTGCTTCTGCAGTGTTGTTTCAATGGTTTTAATGTGGTTGTACTGAAAAAAAAAAGAAAAGTTGTGCAGTCTGCAGGTAAACCCAGGTGATTCTGCCCTGTTCAAATGGAGAAAAGGAACTTTTTCACCCCTGGTTCCTACCCTGTGATAAAATCTCCTTCACTGAGCTGCAGTTTTCCTGTGCGTGGAAACAACCTCACCTTGGACAGGATGAAGAAGCCTCTAATTCCTCCTGATTTATTCTTGAGGAAATGATCTATATTTTTGTATTCCAGTGTGGAGGGAGAAGAAGATATTCCCAAAGCAGAAAAACCTTTTAAGTCCCCAGAACAGGCTCCCTGGAAAACCATAGCTTAAAAGATAACAAACTGCTTGTTGAATGACAAACTCAAAAAGGAATGCAGACCCCATTGCTGGACCCCTTGTTATATATCTGTAATATTAGTGGTTCATTTTCTTTAAGTATCTATAAGCTAGTTTTGAATGTAAAATCCTTCATGGATTGGTTAGAATTCCCTTGGTTGTTGGTGAAAAGTGTAAAACCCTCTAAAGATATAAAAAACCCTGAAAAACCCCAACCATTGGATATGCTAGAGTGGATGCCTTCATGAAATAAGCCATGGATTTGTGCCTTTCTTCATATTCCAATCTCTTCACCCCGCTGGCTTGAGAGCATGCTCCAAGCCAAATTCTGTCCAGGCCAAGCTTGGAAGCGTGCTCTGTCACTGAGGACTGCCCTGGCAGTCTCGGGGATCCCTGGGGGACCCCAGACCCTCACCAGCGACATTCCAGGAAGAAGGAAGGACATTTGGGATGAACACATGCTTTTGATATGCAGAAACTGTAGGGAAGGCAGACCAGTAGGTCAGGCACCAGAAAGATCTCAAATAGCACCAGAGAAGAAAAGAAAATAATCGAGTGATTCTGAAGGTGTTATTTCCATAGTTCTTCCATTCAATGACTTTTTGTGGTCTTTTGGAATTCCAGCAATTCACCTGCCAGAGATTTGGGTTCAATACAGAAACATAGAATGGTTTGGGTCAGAAAAGCCCTTAAAGATCATCTCATTCCAACCCCTCTGCCATGGGCAGGGACACCTTTCCCTAGACCAGGTTGCTCCAAGCCCCATCCAACCTGGCCTTTAACATTTCCAAAGGTAGGGCCTCCTTTTGGGAATCTCTCTTCTTCTGAGCATCCTGATACGTGTGTGAAATGTGTGTGAAGCCACTCCCTGCTCAGCAGACTGCACCTTCCAAACGCAAATTTGCTGCCCCCACTAACAGTAGAACATTTCCTTTTGTGAATAAATGTGAACAATAGCAGGATGGAACTCTTGGCTCTCTTTTAATATAGTCAATAAATCCATCCCTAATGAACTTCTTTTCTTCATCTTTGCACATTTCTGTGAAGGAGTTATAATCCCTGTTATCACTTTCCTCTTGGTTTTCTGTGGATTTAGATCTTGGTCTATGAGGAAGCAGTAGTAAATATAATTGACTGTACCAATAGATAGCAATATTATTTTTTTCCAGGAGCAGTATCTCTGAAAATGATAAAAATGGTTGATCTGTTCCAAAAATTCCCTGGAATTTATCATGTTGTTTGTGAGTTTTTTGACACAGATAATTAGAGATAAGATAATTTCTCACAGTAATAGCTTTACATAGTGAAAGTTAAGGTATTTCTTGGTGCTAAAGAGTCTACTTAGTCACTTTTAAATGCTTTTTTCCCACCACTTTCATTGGTGTTTTCCAATGTGAAGCCATAGGTGAAGTTCTTTCCTTGTTGCCCTCTTCTTCATTATTTGAGTTTAGTCTTTGATTTGGGTCTTTGCAGGTCTGGTCCCACATCTGACCTGTTTCTGCAATTACGGTTTGTCATCCTTGAGGAGCTCCTGACCACATTAAAGGTGTCTCTGATCCTTCTGGGGCCAAGACTTTACCCTTTCTGCCCTGTGAATGGTAAAGCATGTGAACCCTTTAATCTATTCACTCTTCCACTGCTGTGTGTGTGTGAGCAAGTTCTGAGTTTAAATGAATTTAAAACGAAAAAGTTACTTCTTTGTACTTTTTTTTTAATTCCCTGATTTCTAGAAAAGATTTTCCACTTTTGCTCTTTTACTTATCCTGTGTCAGATGTCTCCTCTTAGCCTTTCTTCTTCTTTAAGTCTCCCTGTGCAGCCCCATGAAGTGCCATATGCCATGTGCAGAGCCATCAAGTATCATGTATTTAGCATAAAGTGTCATAATTCTCACTTTACTTGCTTGCTAACTTAGTGAATACAGATGGCAAAGTATAAAAAAAGTGAACCCTTGCTAGTGCTTCCCAAAGAAAACTGCAAAGTGAATTCAATGTGCATAAACCAGAACAGAATCAAGGCAAGAAACACTTCTAACCCATGCATTCATTTTATGGGACATGAGAAAAATGTAACCACAGGACAGACATTTCTTTATGAATCTCTTTCAATGAAGAATTCTACTTTCATAAGGAATATAAAGTTTTAGTTTTGCTTTTGTATTTGCATGAACATTGCTTGCTATTGAAGATTTTAGCAGTGTAAGTGTTGCAGTTTTTAATCAGATTTTAAGAACATTGTTTTCTGGCTCCAGCTGCACCAGCTGAATAAAATAATGCCTTCAGCTGCCCCTTCCCAGGATTTTCCATCTCCTCTTTTCTGCCAGATGTGTTGTCTGAATATTTGTAATCCTTTTCTGATAACATGTGCAGTGCAAAAAAAAGATCATCTACATGCTTTAAACCAGTCTAGCGTTTTTAAACAAAAAAATTGTGGAGGAACAGTCAAGTCAAGTACTCTGTTAAGAGGTGGTTGGGACATGGTGATCTTTGACCTATGATCTTTGGGATACCACAAAGAAAACAAGAGGCAAAAGTGTGAAATACATTCCCACATAATGAGTTTGTGATATTCAGACTGAACTCACTGAGGGATTATGGCTGAATGTGTTCCAATATTGTGCTGAATATCACTGATTAATCCCATTTCTTCCCCATTCACTACTGCAAGCAGCTAAAAAAGAAAAAAAGGTTAGGATTACGATAATCTAGGCTGGAACCAGGACTAGCTCGGGTGCAGGAGTGACAACTGCTGTAAACATCTCTTATCAAATCCAGACTCCTACCCTATGCTGTTCTCAGAGCATCAGGCACCATAAAATTGGGCCAGACAAATCTTCTGTACTGTGGTAAATGTTTTCTACGCTGGCCCTCTGAGAGCCCTTGCTGAAAAGTACGAGGTGTGTTTATCCTATTTTAAATCTATGGGGAGAAATCTTCCTGATCCCTTCAGGATGTGCCCTGCTTTTCCTGCCTGTGGTGCTGTGTGAGACTTTGGATGTGGAAATAAAGGCTGCCTGTTGGATGCTGGCACAATCAGCTTGAAAGACTGATCAAGCTTATTTGCCTCCTGCCTAGAAACCTATCAAACAATGCCAAGAATTAAACTCTGGGATTAGGAAATCTGCCATTTCCAAGATTTGTGGCTCCAGCAGTTGAGTTCATGCCTTGGTGAGGAGCAGGCTGGGAAAGGATTCACTCATGTGTCTTCTCTAATTGTTTGTCAGGGAAAGAATTGCCTCAAATTCCTATGAAAACTGGGCAAAATATCACAGTAGACCCAGGCTTTGATTCAGTCTGTGCCAAGGAATTCTTTGACACCCTCACTGATTATTGGATGTTTCTCATGCACATGGTGTTGTACAAAGACCAGTTTAATAGTCTTCCTGTCACATTTGTGAGACATCTTTCACTGTAATTTTTGGGAGCCCATTTCCATCTGCAGTGGAGCAGAGAGGTGCAGGATAAGGAACCAGTGGGTTTAGCTGACAGACACCTGCCATTGGTCTGGGATTTTTCCTGCTATGCTTTGCCAGCCCAAGATACTCCCCGTCAGTTTTTCATGGCAGCACTACAGAGTTCCTTTAGGCAATACAGCAGGGCACTGGGTAGGGTTGCCCAGAGGAGTTTTGGATGTCCCAACCCTGGAAGTATTCACAGCCAGGATGAGGCTCTGAGCCACCTGGTCTGGTGGAAGGTGTCCCTGCCCATGGCAGGAAGGTGCAATGAAATTATCTTTAAGGTCCCTTCCAACCCAAACGTTCTATCATTCTATGTTCACATCTACAACCTCTTCTTGTCTTCTTCCTTCTCTCACCCAATTCCTGCTCATGAACCTCTTAGGTCAATCCTTTCTGTTACCTTTGATTTAACCAAGGGCTTGCTAGGAAAGGACATTTTTCTGACAACTCCTCAGAAAAAGCTTTGTGCAGAGCTGACAAGGACACCACGGGTTTGGTGGGGCTCAGCAAACCACTGAAAAGGTGGAAGGTGGTTGATTGGAAATTTTTCTGCTCAGACAAACAGCCCTGGAGAAAACACATCTAAAGTGCCCATAGGAAGGGCACTTTAATCCCTTCTGCATAGGATTAGGCTATGGAAAGAGGTTGATGCAGCTGAATAACAGCACAAGTATGGAGCTAGCTGCTATAATTAGCAATTTCTGATATAGGCTTCAACCCACCCTGCATGACAAGGATGGTGTATATCTCTCCATGAGATTATCTTACAAGGAAATAATTTTTGCTTATGTTTGTTTGGCCCCCTGAGTTTTATTTTACAGCAGAACCTCAGCAGATAAAAGTTAGTGTAGTCCCACTGTGATGCTGGTTTACATGAAAAATCCTTTGCTCACATCCTCAGGGAAATATTTGTCCAAGGACAATAATCCTTATTTTCAAGGTTATTGTGAGGTGGAAATCACTGATTGTAAACTTGTTTGAAGCTGTGGAGTGAAATAGCAATGTCTGATTTTATGCTATTTATTATACCTTGCATCCATTCTGTCTTGAATTGACACTTTTTACTTTTTCCAGTGAAAGCAAAAGCTGGAGAAGGGGCTGAAAAGTGGGCTTGGATGTCGTGGTGGTAAAAATTGGACCAGAATGAAGCTAAAGTAAACTTTAATGAATGATTTCAGTAAGAAACCATGATAGGAAAGTTTGTTTGTGATATATGTGCCCACTGTAGCCCAACCTCTTTGTACATAACTGTAGATACACCAATCAATTTCTATTAATTTAATTGCTTTCTTGCAGAAAATTGAACAACAGCAACAACAACAAAAAGTCAAAATGAAACAAACTACAAAGGAGGACAGAACAAATGTTTCTTAAACTGAGTGCCACTGAGAGTTTTTCTTCTTGGCTACACTGTGCTATATTTTTCTCCACATCTTCTGCTCAGATTAAGAATATTTTCATCTTCTGTAAGGTTAGTAGTGCGTGGGCCTGTACAAAAGCATTCACAGAAATGAAGACTAAAGCTTCATCTCTGTTCAGCAGCACTGGCAATTTACCATCAATCTTGTTTCTGTATAACATAGAAGCACAAGAAGACATGTATCTTCTCAGCGATTCAAGGCGTATGCTTTCAATGCTCAAGTTAAAAGGAAGGCAAAGACATGAAAAAACCTGGATCAAAACAGAAAAGTCTACAAGCAGAAATCCAATCCAAAATCTGGGCATTGAATACTCTCACTAAGGTACAGAATTATTGCAGTTTCCTGTCATTATGTGACAATGTCTAAAGCTACATAAGTATCTGGAATTTTAATATAGAAGCACATAATAAAACACTGAAGTATTGATGTACTGTGTGCTTCATCCATGTGCTCATACTCATGACAAGTGGGATCTCAAGGGTGAATGTTTTGCACCTTCACCTCGTGGGGGGTGGGAGTCCTGTTCTTGTGAGTCACTGGATGAACTAAAAACAAGAACCAGGCTGGAAAGACCTCCTAAACTCCTGCTTTTAGAGTGCTCACCCATTAAGAAGAAAATCAGCCTCTACCTTCACTCCAGCCTCCCATGGGAGCACCTTACCAAGATTATAATTTAATTACTTGCCTCTTAGACACAGCTGATTAGGGAAATAGTGGATTGTTCAGACTAAAATTGCCAAGCTGCCTAGAGATTCTTATTTGCATCCCTTGCAGAAGATCAGCATTTGCAGTTGCTGAAGGCATGGTTGTATATCTAGGAAAAAAAGAGGACATCCTGACCTACAAGTCAAGGAAAAGCACCTGCATGGCACAGTGGATGAGCCACTTATTTAGTGTTCCCTGGGCTGCAGAGCTAATGGAAAAACAGTGCTAATGAGATCTTGGGTGCATAAAAGACAAGCTGATGTTATTTCCCCACCCACAGCTGTGGCAATGAGGACACCAGCTCTGGAAGTGATGCCAGACATGATTTGCAATCTGGATACAAGACTGGGCAGTGATCAAAGCAAAGAACTCAACTTTTTCAATTTGCAAAAGAAAAAGAGGTTAAAAAATAAACCTTGGAAAGTGCTCTGTACACAAGGTATAAAAAGCTTTTGCAAAGGCAAAATATTGGGTGGTAAAGACTACCTTCAACCTACCAGAAAAACACATTTCAAGAAGGAGCAGACAAGCAAGCACTAATAACTGGCATTTTTAGCAGTAGGGGCTGTTAGTCACTGCAACAAGCAAGCAAGGGAAGCTGTGTGTTCCCTATCTTTTAGTATTGTTAAATCAAGTTTGAACATTTTTGTGAAAATTACACTTTTTTCATGCAGATACACAAACCAACTCAAGTTTAAAGACAAAAACCCAAACCAACTGCTAAAAAGGATGCAGAGAAGGTCAAATCACACTGCTGATGGAAAGGAGAAGTTGCTTCATGGAGAGACAATATAAAGTTGGGGAATCTTCCGTTTGGAGAGGAAAAATTTGAGGGGGTATCCTCAAGATTATTGTCATAAAAATGGTGGTGGATGAGATCAATTCAATCCAATGAGTAGGGAAAATTCCCTGAAACCACAGGACATGGATTTAAAACAAACAAACAAATAAACCAACAAACAAATGAATGTACATAAATGGGGTGATTCAAGTCCTCTACTGAACACTGGTGAGACCCCACCTGCAGAGCTGCATCCAGCTCTGGGATCCCCAACACAGAAAGGATGTGGAGGTGATGTAGGAGTTCAGAGGAAGCCACCAAGGTGATCAGAGGGATGGAGCAGCTGTGCTGTGAGGAAAAGCTGACGGAATTGGGATTGTTCAGTCTGGAAAAGACAAGGTTTAGGGGTGACATAATTGTGATCTTCTGGTGCCTGAGGGGAGCAGACACAAAAAGAGGGACTATTTACAAGAGCCTGGAGCGACAGGACAAGGGGGAATGGCTTCAAACTGGCAGAGGGCGGGTTAAGCTGTGGCTCCCCCAGCCCTGGAAGTGTGGTGAGGGAAGTGAGAGACTGGAACAGATTTCCCAGAGAAGCTGTGGCTCCCCCAGCCCTGGAAGTGTCCAAGGCCAGGTGGAATGGGTCTTGGAGAAGCCTGGTCTAGTGAAGGGTGTTCCTGCCATGGCAGGGGGCTGGAATGAGATGATCTTTAAAGTCCCTCTCAACCCAAGTTCTATGATTCTATAACTCTGTATGTATATTTAAACAGAGTGGCTGTGAATGTCTGGAGCTTTGTTGCCACAGGACTTGAGAAGACTGAAAATAGAAAAATAACATGGCCAAAATAATGTCAGGGAATATCTGGGAATGCAGCAAACAGTCAGGAGTTATATTCTTTACCATCTCTAATGCATTTAATATGGAATTTGTGACACTACAAAAGGAAAGGACTGCAGACAGTGACCATGTGTGTGTTGCCTCCTTATTTGCATCTCTTTGTACATGTTATTGGACCCAGTCTCTTAGGATATGTTTTATATTCTTATGTTCTTCTTTTAATTAGAGGACAAGGCAATTAGTGGAGATGTGGCCTCTTCCTACATGGGGTCAGATGATGCCAGGCCTCTGGAAGTTCTATTTTCTGGCCAGATCAGCAGAGTGAGCCTAAAGCAGCCCACCTGCCTCCTCAGGCTGTGCCAGTGGCCTTTGTGCTGGGAGAAATTTTATCCATACTGGGGCAGACTGTATCCATTCAGAGCAGAAGTTGGAATAGTGATGGCTTGGTGGATGGATTTGGGAGAGGCTCCATGCTGTGGATCTTCTAAAGTCAGCAGTGAATCCTGTGGGCTCCATCCTCAGGTGTTTCTCTCCTGTGCATTTGTGTCATCTTCAGAGGAGCTGTGGGTTAACCAAGTCAAAGGGAGGGACCCATCTGGGAGGACACCATCCCAGGACAATGAATTCAGGAGACAGAAGGAAGGAGGAGAGGAAGCCCAAAGCTTTGTGGGGGACCACACTTCTGCTTTAGATGCCAAAACCTCTTTCTAGTAACTCATGCTGAGAAGCAGATTTATTCCCTCATGTAAATCAGAGCAGACTCTTGATTCCTTGTTAGTATATAAAAGCTGTATCCTCATGTGAAGGATTAAGGATTCCTTCTGATTTATAAGTATATATTCTGTATCTCTGTAGAACTGGGGAATGGAGAGCTTTGTTTTGTTTTGAAGTCAGATGCAGCTAGGAAGAGTTCAGGCATTTCCGGTATATTTCTTTTTTTTCCTTAGAAAAACCCAAGTGACCAAAAGAACCAGGGAAGTAGAGGGTGTGCTTCTAGATGTACACACCCCTGCAAAAGGACTGTTATTCCTGCATAATTTTTCTCTGTATTTTCTGCAGAATTTCAAGCAGTGTTTCCTATCAACTTTCCCATCAGCATCCAAACCCATTTGAGTTTTGTTTCAAAGTCCATCAAGCCCAAGATTCACTGATGTTGTACCAGCACTGTGACGTGTAGTTGGGATTGTTCTCTTTTGTCTGCCACAGAGCCATCATGTCACATTTTGCTTCACGTTAAATCATTGAGATGAAAAACAAATGTTCTCGTGGATTAGCACAGGATGTAGCCCCAGGAAATGTTGGCTCAATTCCCATCTTGGTCACATAAGCAGCAAACCCATCACAAGCACTTTGATATATCTGGAATCAAATTCACTGGCAGAAGAGAAGTGAAACCTGCAGGTCTCATTTCTCTATTTGTTAATGTAATGGTCATAATATCCAAGTCTCTTGCAGAGTTTGAGGATTGTTTACCCTAACACCCATAATACCATGATATTTCTCTATTGAGTATTATATAAGAATCTAGAGGCAAAAGCTAATCATACATGAGGGAAACAAGTAGGCAATGGATTATATGAGAGTAATTCCATGTGCAGCGTAGTCTAATAAAATTAACATTTGAATGGTGACAAATAGAGAGCCTTTGGGGATGAGAGTGCTGGAAACAAGGAAATAATGAAGAGATTTCTAAGACGTGAGAAATAAAATGAGATTTATTTTTCGCTCCCTGCCCGATGCTCTTACATTCAAGATTTTCTTTCAGGTGCTGAACAGTAAGTGATGCAAACAAAACCATCTGTGTCTGTGCCAGATTTTATTAAATGCTAATCACAGAAGTAAATGGACATATAAAGGAGATAGAACGGTAAACTAAATACAAATCACTGAATAAAAGAAATGGCATTTTATCATAGGCCACATCACAGGGGGTAGTTTCCTGTCTGGAATGGTCATGAGAGCATTGACATCTTGACTTCAGATGTTCCTGTCGGTACAAAAATCACACAAATCCATTTGTAGGGGAAGGGTGAGGTTTCCTGGAGTCAAAGACCAACAAATACACGAGGAGTTGTTGGAGGTCATTGGACATAAACTCACATTTGAGAATGGCTTTTGTGGGTATGGAAGGAGAGGATAACCCAACACCCCTTGCAGCAGTGACAATTCTTGAAAAAATTTCCCTTACAGACCTCCCTAGAAAGTTCTTGTGAAAATAATGTAGGGCACAGAATGAAGAGGTTAAGCCCTGATCCTACCTGGAGAAGAGCAGGACTTCCAGCACGGTCAAGGCTGGCTGTGAAAATGGCTGTGCAAGGAGCATTTCACAGAAACCATCTCTCCCCTAGTCTGTGCAAGGCCAGATGCAGCCCAGAATGGAGAATTGTCTTCTACCAAAAGGTGAAGGCATCAAGGTTTGGTTTTGTTCCATATTAAAAATAAAGGAGCACCATTTTAAATCTTGGAGGGAAAGGAGAGTTTGGCAAGAAAATGCCAGTTTCTGTCTCCTTGTAAGACTTAAAGATAGAACAGGAGAGACTTCATTTCCCCAGTGCTCAAACAGCTGTCATTGACTAATCTGGAGTGCATTTAGACTCATCTTACAGAAAATAAAAATAAATTAAATTATTAAATGTATAAATTAATTTATTAAAATTAATAAATTAAAAAATAAATCTCTGAAACATGACATTCTCCTATTTTCATATTCCATTAAAACATAGCTATCTGGAAGAAGAAACAAGCAAATAGACCTTTAAAAAACTGGCATTTCTAGCAAAGCAGAATTGACCAGTGTTGTATTGCCCTGTATCCTGCAGTGACCTTGTGTTGTTGTCTTCACCTTAGTTAAGTCATTTTAACTTATCTAAGTTAAACCACATGTCTTTAAGAAGCTCCCCTACACCCTGTGTAACTTTAAATACCCTAAGGGGCTCCAGCAAGTCTGTGCTCCCTGCTGAGACATCTCTGAGCACAGAAGGGAAAATGCATTAGCTGATGGAAAGATATTAATAGCACAGAGAAAGGTAAAATTCTTTCAGCTCTACCGTAACATATCCAGGCTGTTTGGAATATTTGGCTCTGACTGTGTGTGTGTACCCAGCGAAGCGTTTACTTTGATCAAGACATTTTGGCAACAATCTCCAATGATAAAATGGGCTTCTGTTAATGAGATCACCTGGACCAGTGACTGGAGAAATGACAACTGTATATTCCTTTCTAGGTTGTTCAGATATTCCCTGCTTTGTGTTCTGCCTCCAGTCGCAAAGTCAAAGTAAATATCCATCAACTCCACAACACTTCTTCTCTGACTTTCCCCTTGAAATCACAGTTTATTTGCATTGGACAGCTTGGCAGCAAACAAGAGATAAGACAAGCCAGGGGAAGAAAATGTGCAATGTGCACCGTGCCCCAGATTTCTCTTTGTGGCACACGGAATAAATGAACTTGAAACAATCACTTTGATTCAGACGCTGATAAAATTAAGGTCATTATTTTACCTTTCCAAGGAGTGCGCAAAATCACGAGATGTTCAGGGCTAAGAGAAGCTAATTCCCCATAATCTCACTCCTGTACAGGTTACAGGCCAGTTGAGAGTGAGAACAGCTTGGGTCATCATTTAGAGTTGCTCTAAATTATGTCAACAGCAATCAGAAAACTCACCAGCAGCTGGGAATGAGACTGAAATGGAAATGCCAGCGCAACTCTGATTATAATGTTTACAGCAAGAAAATTGTCAGAAGGATGATGTTAGTAAAAGGTTTGACTCATGCAGTTAAGCATTTAGAAATCCATTCTGCTGCTTTAATGTTTTTGTTGTGACAACATCAGTACAACCCCTAGGAGTGTAATAAGGGATATAGTTCTGTATGAATAATATCTGTGGTGCTGGTTTCCTTCTTTCTATTGTCCTTTTCCAAGAAGAATTGTATAGGCAGCACAGAATTTCCTTACAGGCTCAATTGATTTTCTCATTTATTTATGTAGGAGGAGGTCTGTACTTTGAGAACCCTGTAAGGCACTCGAAGATCCTTATGCCTTGATGGAGATCATTCCAGAGTCCTCGACAAGCTCTTCTGAAACCTCTGCCTTTATTTGCATGAGAAGGTGAATATTGACTCAACTTTTCTCCACCTCACGCTGAGCCAAGCCAGCAGTCCAGACTCGTGGTGCTGAGTTCCTGATGAGGATCAACAATCCTGGAAGACAAAGAGCTTTGGTAGAGTGTTACAGACAACAAGGATCTGATATTTTCAGCTCAGCACCAGGGTAGATTGAGCCCATTTCTGCCTGTGGGTTCTTCTCCCTAGGTAGAAATATTCTCCTAGTTACCACATGGTGAAATTATTAAGTATCATATTTCCTTTTATCATGTACTGAATTTGCTGAGCTCCCGCTTGGAATTCTTGATATGAAGATAAAGACCCAGAAAGATATCAGCCTTTAATCTCATTCAATCTTATAAGAATAGTGAGATGATGTGATAGTTTTGTTACACAGAATTAATGCTGCTGTGACTGAGTCTCCAAATCCATTTTAATTTCTCTCCTTTTTTTTTTTTTCAGGACTTCATAACATCACTTTTGGGATTAAACAATCAAGGAAGGAATTTTAGAATGAACTTGCTACCCACTGAGACCTTCTTATTTGTTTTAATTACTGGATTATATCAAGTATGATCCTGATAGCAGAGCACTGGTGCCAGAGGGGAAGGCTGGCAGAGATTTTCCATTCTAAACACTGATATTCAGTTACCTACAACAACCTCTTATTCCTAGGTTAACAACTCCACCCCCAGCAGTTGCCTTAGCAGATCGTGTCTTATTAAATTTTATTTTTAGAAAAGCTAATCAAAGTGAGTTTGCCCATTTTCAGGAGTCAGGTTAGTAAAATATTTTGGTTGTTTCAGCATTTCTGAAAAATTCTGGGTATTTTCTATTCCTTTTGCTTCCAGTGAGCATTTCAAAAGAGCTTTTTCATCCCTGAAAAACCAATCTAAATCTGAACAAAGTGCTGGTCCTTGGAGATTAGACTAACACTAAATGCATAATTCCCAAATATGTTGTCTGTTCTGGATGCCTTCCAGCCAAAAGCTGAGCAGGATTTTCTTGGGACTAAGAGTTCTGGACTACAGCAGGTTGAATATTGCAGATGAAGAGTTTCAGTTGTGGTTCACAACGCTGAACCTGTGGAATCTATAGGCCTGGGGAATGGAGAATCATGTTTTGCAGAATGGAAAGGATTTACACAGCTTTAGATCCTAATATGAGAAAAATATGATTCAAAGTCTCACTGTTCTCCTCCCATCATCAAATAATAACAAATATCATCAAATATCAAGTTTCCTGGTGTAGTTTCCCAAAGATGAAAGCAAAAAGATGTTTCTATGGTTTAAAATATATGAATAATAGCATAAATGTATGTGGCATCTAAATTATGTTGCCAGATTGGATTAATAATTCCCTTACAGTTAAAATCCATTGTAGCATTTCCAAAGCTAGGAGTGCTTGAGTTAGTAACTGTATCAATGTATTTTTATTGTTATTTTTTGGTGTGTAATTATAGTGTAGGCAGATGGGAAAACAGGAATAAATGAGAGTTGTTGGAATGATGCTCGTTCCTGTTGACCTCATTGATTTGTTTCATGGTGAGCAGAAAAACAACAAGATTTCTGTTCTCCTATTTTAAAATGTTTTCTAGCATATAAATGTTTTTTTCTTACAGGCATTTGAAGATTATTCTTATTATTTATATTTAGAAGACTCCTGACCAGGAAAGGAATCTAACATTTTAATCCTGTCAGACATTAATACAGAGTTTTAACTTTCTGTACATGTGTTAGGAAATGCAGTCAAGGACACAGAGAGATGGAGAGATATTTCTACATCTGGGTTTTTCAAAGCAGTGCCAGATCAGGAGGATAACTCAGGTGTCCTGTCTACCACCCTCACAAATGTACCCATCATATGATCTCATGGAATGCTGAAAGTTTGTTTTCAATGGTTTCCTCCGTCCCTGAGTGGTTGATGAATTTTATCTGCATTTGAGCGGACTGAAAACACCTCTGTTTTTGCAATAAAATGGGAACTATTTCTTCACAGAAAGGGCTGTCAAGCACTTGACCAGGCTGCCCAGGGCACTGGTGGAGTCACCATCCCTGGAGGGATTTAAAAGACAGGTAGTTGTGGCACTTGGGGACATGGTTTAGTGATGGCCTGGTTGGACTGATTGATCCGCCCTAAATGATTCTATGACATGATTTCCCCCTCAACTCACACCTTCCCCTCAAGATAATTCTTCTCAGAAGGCTGGTCGGTTACTGCCAGTGAAGCTGGAAGCCTTTGTTTCTCGGTCTGAGTCACCAGCAAAGCAGGTTTGGACTGTTCAAATACCTCATTATTCTAATAGTGCTCATCATCATCATCATCATCATCATCATCATCATCATCATCATTTTTTGCTAGGAAGCTTAATAAATGAATGTGATTGTGGATGTAATCTCCTTCATGGGGTACAGAGTGGTTCCCTGCCAGATGTAGGAGAGAAAAGGACTTCTTGGATATCCTCGTGGCTCCTAGCCCTAAAATAACCCTGCAGAGGGAGGGGATGCAGGGAGAGGGGTCTGAGCATTCTGTCCTAAATATTTCTTCCTTGTGTCAAGGGTGGTGAGCTACAAACTAAACTTGATGATGCATTCATTTTTAATATGAGGGTAAGAAAGTGATCTTCCCTTGACTTCTTGTGATAAAATCCTTGTGGTATTTATTCTAAAATCCTTGGAGGATGAATCAGCCCTACAAATGTTCTGTCTGCATATCAAAGTGAAACTATCATTGCTTCAACCAGTGGTGCTCTATCTGCATTTGTGGCAGACAGGAAGCAGCTGGAGAATTTTGCAGCAGGATAAGATTTCCTAAACTACAAGAGAGCCTGGGTAATCCTTAAAGTCTGCTGAGAAGCTGCTGTGAAACTTATTCACAGATAGAAAAACCTTGAGTGTCAGTGAGGAAAGATGTTTAGGGAGGTTGTCAATTCTGAATAGAAACAGTCAGATGGAAGAAGGGATCATGACCTTGGATCCCAACACAGTGGTGTCCCACAGAGGAATCCAAAGTGGCAACTAGAGAAGGAGACAGTAAATATCACTTCACCTTTTATTGTTTTTTATGTTTCTCTGTTTATTTCCAATTTTGCTACCATGTTCCTAAAGATTTTTTTTTTTTTGGCTCTTATCTTCCTTAGGTTTGATTGCTGTCAGGAACAATCTCAGGTGAATCTGAAAAGCTCAAAGGCCCCTCGTTTTCCCAGGAACTAGAAAAAAACCCCAAGATCTGACTTAAACAAACCCTCAAAGGAGGCCTCCTCCAAAACTTTCTGGTAGGATATGTTTGAGACTGACAAATCTGGGGAGAGAAGTTCACTTTTGGACATAAACCAATGTTTATACAGTCAATGCTGCTCTCATTTGTAGTAGGCACATCTCTAACCTAAGAAGAATGTCCAGGGCCTGAAACATTAGTCTGGAAATAATTTTCAGCTTAGTCAAAACCAGGAAACCCAGGAAACTATTGATTCATGGAAGCACCACTTTAATAGATTTGCTTTTCATTCTCCACTTAAAATATTTTTTGTTCAGGTTTAATAGCAAACAAAGAAGGAAGTTCTTGGTGCAGACTAAGGAAGCCCTGCCTGTGTGTCTGCTTCTGAAAATAACTCCCAGAGCATTGAGCTCCTTAAAAATGTGTGGACCAGAAGAATTTCTCTGGGGAATAAGGATCCCTGATTAAACACCTTGTATTACTGGAGATTTGCAATGACCAGCAAGCCTTCAGGAAAACATGAATTCCCAGCAGTCAGAGTATATGTGAGAAACCTAGTGATGAAATCATATATTATATAAATGAGCCATATAAACAGGGGTTATTCAGAAATTAGTTTCCCAGTGCTAATGGGGCACCACATATTCCAGCTCAGCATTTTTTTTTAGGGAAAGAGTGTTTCAGAGCTCTCTTTTTGTCCATTCCCCCCCTTTTTTTTTAACCTTCCTGTTGTTCTTTTCCCATTGTTTCAGCTATTTTCCATTAAGACAAAAAGAATCTGCAATAATAAGGAAGATTATTTTCAAACCTTGTTTTTTTACTGTTGTTCTTCAATCCATTAACTGTCTGTGCTGAGTGACAGGGGTTTTATGTTATGCATTGTTCCTTGATTTTTCACCTGGACATCTTTTCTGTCACATCCTGATCTACTTCTCACCTTCTTATTTCAGATTCTTGTCCATGCTTTGTTATAGTGTAGCTTTTTCTGTGAAAACAAAGCATCTCGGCTCTGGTTTTGTTTTAAGCAGAACAAGGATTGCACAAGAAAAGGGGTATTTCAGTTCACGGACTGACCTACAAACAAATAAACAATTTCATTTCAAATTGACCAGAAATGAACAATTCTTCATCCCTGTGGAAATGGCTGTATATCCTTATAATTGGAACAAAGTTAAATTAGGATCAACACACAGGATAAATTCCCTGGATCAGACAAAGGATTTTAATCCCTGTTTCACATCAACAAGTTTCACATCCTCTTGTTTTGAAGGATATAGTTTTCCATCTGCATACGTGAATTCAGCCATGCACATAATTTCTTCAGCCAATATTCCTGAAGAATTTAGCTTAGAATCATAAGGAGTCCAATTTATCCACTCCCAAATATATTGATTTAGAAAACTAAAGATACTGAGGTGGCATTTGAGCTCAGTCAGAAGAGGTACAAATTTAATTTCCAGAATGCCATTTGAATTCGACAGCTGTTGATTAACCTAATCATTTTCCTAATTAGAAAGTATGTTGTTTTAATTAAAATAAGTCTCAAGTTTGGAAAAATGAAAACAGAGTGATTAAAATAAGATAGAAGCAAAAGACACTTCTATTTTCAAGCCGTGTGCTTAACTTCCAGAGAGCTAATCTGAAGATATGACTTAAATTCATCTTTTTCCATCTCTTTCTTTCCACCTCTAAAGATGACAATTTCTTTTCAAGGTGGATATGACACAACATCTCCGTTTCACCATGCAAAAGAGACTGGAAGAACAAGTTTGTGAAAAAAGAAATAATTTGACTCTGAAATATGTAACTATAATTTTTCAAAAATGTGTCTTTGAATCAATTTCGGTTGGTAGTACCATCCACACCAAGATGTGCAGCCTTTATCAGAATAATTTTTCAGGAATACCTCAATGGGGAATTTGGGAATCTTTCGAGGACACGGTGTGTACACAGCAGTATGAGGTGTCCAGATGGACATTGGCAAGCTCCATCTCAGCTGTTCCTTGTCCTCACGTGCTCTTACAAGAGGACAATCACAGCCTGGTGACTCCCCAGCATCTTCTCTGACCACCCTCTCCTTTGACTCACACCACAGGGCACAACCAAACACTGCTGTGATTTTTGAGAGGGGTTCTGAGGTGGTTAAAAGATCATAGAATATAAGAATAGTTTAGGTTGGAAGCAACCTTAAAGATCATTTAGTTCCAGTCCCCTGGACCAGGTTACTCAAATTCAACGTGGCTTTGAACATTTCAAGGATGCTATCAGGTCTCATCTTCTGTCTTCTCTTCCCTCTTCCCTCTTCCCTCTTCCCTCTTCCCTCTTCCCTCTTCCCTCTTCCCTCTTCCCTCTTCCCTCTTCCCTCTTCCCTCTTCCCTCTTCCCTCTTCCCTCTTCCCTCTTCCCTCTTCCCTCTTCCCTCTTCCCTCTTCCCTCTTCCCTCTTCCCTCTTCCCTCTTCCCTCTTCCCTCTTCCCTCTTCCNCTCCTCTCCTCTCCTCTCCTCTTTCCACACAGGAGAGATGTTTCAGCCCTTTGATCATCTTGGTGGCCTCCTCCAGACTCATTCCAACAGGTCCCTGTCCTTCCTTGTGCTGAGAACACCAGAGGTGGATATAGCCTTCCTCAAACCCATCCCTGAGCCTTGGTAGCATCTTGTGTTATTGCTCCAAACCTTTGTCAGTGACAATGGCTCTGCAGAACAAGAGGAAAACTTCCAGCCTTCTTGTCTGCTTATGGAATCTGGTCTTTTCCTCCTTTAGACTGGCAAATGAGGAGATCTTGGAGTCGAATTGTTCTGTGCTGTGAGTCAGCTCACAGCATAAATGCAGCTGGAATATACACAAACAATTCTGCTCATTCCAGTGGTGCAATTTCCCATTATGCTAATTAAAGTTTCCTCTGAAGATACGAAAGCTTGTGTTCCCAATCCTACAAAGGGAGTTGTGGTACAGATGGGGGCTGCCCTAATCCCACTGAATACATTTGGTCAGGCACTTCCCTTGCACTGCACTGTTCCCTTTCCAGGGTCTTGCTTGCTGCATGTGAAAAGTTCTTTCTCACACCACTCATGTGCAGTGGAATTCTTAAAGTGAGTCCTCTTGTGTAAGGTTTGCAGCATTTCCTTTCCAAAATGTGATGTGGTGAGGAGATAAAGCCAGAAGAGAGAGGGGTTATGACCGGATCTTCTGATATATCTTTTGCTAATCATAGCAAGACATTCCTTGATGCTTAGCGTTTTATTGTATGGAGCTCCTCAGAGAAGCTGACTTTCTTCTTCCAGTTCTGTTTCTCATGATACACTTGGGATCAGTTCAACTGTTTTTACTCATTTGTCTCTCCTTTCTAACACAGAGGTACCAGACTTAGAACCACAGAATGATTTGGGCTGGAAGAGACCTTAAAGATCATCCAGTTCCAACCCCTGCCATGGGCAGGGACACCTTCCACTAGACCAGGGTGCTCCAAGCCTGTCCAACACAGCCTGGAACATCCCATTCCAGGGATGGGGCAGCCACAGTTTCTTTGGGCAACTTGTACCAGGGCCTCACCATCCTCACACAGCAGAATTCCTTCCTAATATCCAACCTAACCTTGCCCTCTATCAGTTTAATAACATTCCCTCTTGTCCTGCCACTTGAGCTCGTTTTCCAAAGACCCTCTCCAGCTCTCTTGGAGCTCTTTCAGACACTGGAAGGAGCTCTGAAATCTCCCTGGAGCCTTCTCTTCTCCAGGCTGAATGGCCCCAACTCTCCTAGCCTGGCTTCAGAGCATCTTCATGGCCTCCCATGTTCATCCTTGCTCTGTGAAGGTTCTGTGCTCTGTCCTGCCTTTTCAAGACCCACTGAGGCCTTACTTTTTCCACACTGCCCCCAAGAGCAGCAGACATGGTCCTGGGATTTCTGATGACCACTACTAACCTGGATGCCTCCCTCAGATTATTTCTGAGGACAAGGATGTCAATTTGGCTATTATTGGCAGAGACAGACTCTGTCCTGGTTGTACTTTTCATTCTCTGCTTGGGATAAGGACCACAGGGAAAAGCCAAGGAAAAATTATGGTCTTTTCTTCAGGCATTAAAGTAATAATGATATTTTTTTTTTCTGTAAGATGCTGTTCAGCATCTTGCTGACTGAAGTGAGAGCATTTAGAGATAAAAGTGTGATGTGCCACTTCTCCCTTGCCAGGGCAATAACAGATCAAACCTCTGAAAATCACAAACACAAAGAAAGGTTTTGCAGAACAATCCACAGCAGGGACTGCAGGAGGGCTTAGTCTGTTGTGCATATCAAAGTTTCCCTGGTTATGCCTTGTCTCAGTTGCAGCTTTAAGAAATTCCTGAGGAAGGGCCTCTGCCTTAATAGGAAGTTGTGCCACTTTTAAAGCCGCATTTGTATCGCTCACGCAGCAAGAGCTCTTGTCACATGGAAGCCATCAAATCAAAACACTGACATGGCAAGAGAATAAGACGAGATAATGAAATGAGAAATTAAGAGCATGAAAAGTAAATGCTGTAGAAAAGCTGACACTTCATAATACTCCTACTGAACACTTGCCTGTATTTCAAAGTCAACCGATAAGAAATTATTTGCTTTTCTTATATAACAGAAATAGATAAAGGATTCAGTTTGGATAGGAGAAGATTCCACTAGGCTGCAATTTACGTATGAATGCTCAATATTTAAAGGAATTGCTTCTTTCACTTTGTCAACTGGCATAAATGTATGCTAAAGAGGGATTCATTAGAAAAAGCCATGCAATGCATGAGCTCATCTCCAATAATCCTGATCTTGCCAGGCAGGTGTTTTGCATCCTATTAGGATATGGCACATGGAGCTGCCAAGCAGGAGGCTTGCCACATGGGTTCTGATGTTCTTTTCTGGAAACAGAGTAAGAGGATCTCACCTCTCTCCCTTAAAACAAAACACCATTTACTCTCTGTGTGCTCATGGTGGAGATAGCCCAGTGTGTTATCCAGAGGGAAATGCCTTCAGTGTGTACCCCTGAGAATGAGGGATGAACCGTGGGCTCCTCCCCTGCACTCTGACCTTCTCTGGCACAGAGGTCATGCTGGGTCTGCCTGAAAAGGTTGGACATCACAGACCTGCACTTTGTCACAGCTGGATTGCAGCAAATCTGCACCTGGGAGCAACATCTCCACCCCTGGGCCATGCCACATGCACTCACTGACCTGATGTCCTTGTTTAGCCCAGCTCAGGGTTTGTACTGTGCTGCACAAATTCACCTCTCAGTATCCTGGCTGTAAATCAATGATAATTCTTCCTTATCTTGCTAGGGAACTATTAAAAAAAATAAATAGATTTTTCCTCTAACGTCTCTTGTGCTAATCTGCTTGTCATATGCTTTCCCATGGTTGCTTTGATATAACAATTAACCCATTTTAAATCTCTGAATGAATATTTCCCCAAAACATGCTTGTTTTGAAGGGATGTAGGAGTTACAACTGTTTTTCTTCCGGGAACAACAATAAGAGAGACAGTATGCTGTCCATGTTGGTTAACCCAAAGACCCAAGAACTTTTCCCTTCCTCTTTTCCTCATGTCTTTGCTTTCACGAGTGACGTTTATCATTCATGCTTGCTTGGTTTTTAATCTGCTGCATCCCTTGACAGTAGAAATACAAGAATTCCCATCAAAACTCCATTTAAAATTTCTAGCTATTCAAGGCAGCTGGAACTCAAGCTGTGGGATTTGAAGTACAAACATATATACATAAATAGATATGTTATCACATTCCTTATTTGTTGTGTGTTTTCTTCTACATTTAGCACACATACTGCACTGTCAGGTAAAGAATAATTATGTTTATTTTTTGGCTACTTTCTTCTATATTTAGCATAGATACTGGCTCGCCAAGTGGAGTATAATGCCCTTCTCATCATCCAGTCTCAACTGCAAGCTACCTGAAAAAGACAAAACATTTATATGCCTACATCCCCTGAGCATTACACATAAAGAATCCTGACCAGACCACTGGGGGCTTTTTAATTTGCTTTTCTTTTTTTTCTTTCCTTGGTTTGGTTTTCATGGGGTTTTGTTGTTGGTGATGGTGGTGTGTGGGGTTTTGTTTTTTTGTTGTTTTTTATTATTCCATACTTGCTTGCCAGCTTTGGAAGCTGAAGATAATGACAAGGCATAAAACTTCCCATCTACTCCAAAGCTTAATGTTCTTCTTTAATGGTTTAGTATGTTCAAAACTGTTTAACAGGGAGAGAGGGAGGCTGAAAGGGTGCCTTGCTTGTTGGTGTACATTTTTCATTACTGCACAGCATTTCCTGGAGCTGTTCTCCAAGGCATCTGAGTGCTTGTTTACCAAGAGGCAGCTGTCCCCAACTGTAAAGGAAAATCAAGAGTGAGACCACTTTAAATTCATTCATTTCTAACAGAAAGGACACAAACAAAGGATAGAAAGAATCTGTACCCTGTTGGTACACGTCTGCAAATAAAGAGCTACTGTTCAGAAATACCTGAAAAGTGTGTACATTGCTCTGAGAAAGTCAAGTAGGTGTGCTACAAAACAGAGTTGTTTATGCACTGTATAAATATCAAGAAGAATTCAGTAGCAAAGCAGATTCTAGGGGATTTTTAAAGGTGTGTTTCTAAAAGGACTACATGCAAAATGTCCTAGTTACCAATAAGTAATATTCCCATGTCTGTTGTTATGCATTCAAGTGGGCTGCAGGATAAATGAGGATAGGAAGACTATTTTGAATGCTGCTGTCAGCTTAATATATAAAAGTCTCTCAGGATGAGGTGTCCCCTTGGTTTGACTATTCCTGAGCAAAACATTGAGCTCTCCCTTCTTGTTTGAGAAGCTGCAAATAACCTGTGTACACTTGGAGTGCTGCAAACAGGAAGAATTAAAAATAAACATAGAGATCATAGGATCATGGAATAATTTGGGTTGGAAGGAGCCCTAAAAATCATCTAGAGATGTTGGAATAGATTCAGCATTTCAAGCAATTATCACATTGGAAAAAAATCTTGAAATTATTTAGTTATTTGAATGTTTATTTTTAATCTGAGTTTCTATCTCAGTATTTCATATTATTTTCTTTTTTTTTTCCTCTCATCATCTCTCTCTTTTATCTGGATGTCATGCTTTGCACTGAGCTGGGAAGTGAAAAAACTGCATTTGATGGACCTTTCCTGGTGTGTGTGTTTGCAGCTGATGAAGATTTTTCAGGAATACTATTTCCCCTCATTCATTCTCTCTCACAGCTAGATACAATACCGCTTTCCAGCTCTCAGTCTTCAGGAGAAGTAGCATCTCTTTGAATTTCTGATGGCTGTCAGCTTCATGTAGATGCTGAAAAGATGAACATTGGGAAGTCAATGAGAGAATCATTTAAGGGTCTTGAAAATGAGAGACGTGTGAGTGTCAGGAAGTAATTTGTTTTCTCAAAGCATAATAAACCTGCAGGATAAACTTTCATCTCCAGTGATCACAGCAAGGTGGTGGTGGTGATATCTAAGAATAGACAAGCAGATTTCAGTGCAATGGGATTGCTGGAAAAGCTAAAGAAAAATAAATACTTGGCATCACCATTGAGGCCAAATAACAGGCCAGATCTTCACTCAGCTGCAAAGGCAGCAGAAGCTTTGATGGGTGCAAGTGGAGCTAAAGCTGAATATTTATGTGAGTGATTCACTGCATCTTTCTGTTTTGCAAAAGCCACGGCTGAACTCTCAAGAGAGGCCTACGTGTACCATAAAGACCTCTATGTACATTTCTAGGGCTTCTACTAAGATGTTTCAGGGAAAATACCAATTCATCAGCCCCAAAGTGTTTCCTCTAAATCTTGTTAGGCTTGATGAACTTAGCTGAATTCAAGACAGGGTTTCCATGGAAACTTCTCGGTTTTATTTTTCATCAGTGCTGCTGAGGAGCACAGCAGAGGGAAATCAGCCACGTTGTTTAACGAAGGGCTCTTTCCCAGAATCATGGAATGATTTGGGTTGGAAGGCACTTTTAAAGATCGTCTTTGAAACCCCCTGGGTTTCAAACAACGTCCACTGGAACAGGTTGCTCCAAGTCCCATCCAATCTGGCCTTGAACTCCTCCAGGTTGAGGCATCCAAAAATTCTCTGGGCAAACTCTTCCAGTGCCTCATCATCCTCACAGGGGAGAATTTCTTCCTAATATCCCATCTAAACCTGCCCTCTCTCAGCTTAAAATTGTTGACCCTTATCCTTGTCTTTACAGACCTTGTAAAAAAGTCTCTTTAACAAAAGTCTTTTCCTTTGGGGTCTGAAGCTCAAGGAGATGCCATCCCTCATGGATAGTCTTGGGATGGAGAAACCAACTTTTTCTGGGGCATTGAGCTGTTGCAAAATGTTGGGAGTATAAATATAGGTGTAGGAGTCAGGTAACACTTGTGGACTAGAAACAAAGTGAAAAATTATAGTCCCAGATCACCTTTGAATCCATAAACTTCTAAAATTTCACTTAGGTCATTCAGTACATGCAGTGATATCCTACTGTCATCCAAATTTCCACAAGGTTGATTTTCCCAAGCAGTGTTTATCCTGGCAATTTTTATCGGTATTGAGCTTTCCAAATGAAAGCACAGACTCTGAAAAGAATGAAAAAAAAAAATAAAGAGTGATTATAGGTCAACTATATTTGCAAATATATTCTTACTCTATGTATATTTTAAACAAATACCCCATTTTTGAAGGGCTATAATTGTTTTACTTATTGATAGTCAGCTTCTCAGTTTTTAGTTGGATTGTACTACGTTAGGGAGATTACTGCTGGCTGACATTTTCACAGAGTAAAATCCCTGATTTATGGATTAATTATAGGGGAAAAGTGGGATTCTGAGGACTCTCTCTTCTACCTGAGGGATCACTCCATGGGGTGAAGAGAGGGTTAAAGGAAATTAGCAAATCAAAGGGGAAATTGTTTTGTGATAGGACCAGTGAGGGTTTGCAGAAGATTTTCTGATGTAGTTGCCACACACAAATGACAAAGTCCTTGGTGTCACACCACCAGACTTTAGGGACAATCATAAGACATAATCTGATAGGGACATTGCATATGTGTGTGAAATGAACTAGAAGGCAGATGTGTGTCTGAGCCTAAATCCATTGAGAAGCACTTTTTTTCTGGGAATTTTGGCTCAAATGATAACCTGTAAAGAAAATTATTACAGTACACAAGTCCTGGAGTCTCTACAGAGTAAAGATAAAATTCCATGGTAGAAATGTATTTCAATTTCCTGAGGATAATTCTTCCTACAAAGTCTTTCATTCCCTCTCTGGATCTTTATTTGATGAAAAACTTTGAAGAATCTCTACCTTTGACTCCAACAGAGCAAAAATCCAGAATCTGCAGGGACAGAACACTTCCGGAAAAACAATGTTAAATTTTTGTATCAAAGACAATAATTAGATTAAGGTGTCTGATCTGAGAAAATGAAAGTCAATAAAGATTGCCCCAAATATTTCTGTACTTAATTCTCCTCATCTTCACTGTGAAGATAAAGAGCTAATATCACATTTTAATCATCAGTTATTAATGTGCTTTAAAATCTATTAGAGTATGAAATTTACTATTAAATATATTTAATATATATTTATTTTTCCTCATCAACTTATAGACATTTCACAGTTTCAGTAGAATCGTGTCTACTTTGGATTTCTTTTTGATATTGTACAAAACTCTATTGCAATTAGATTTGCACAAAAAAAAATTGAGGGTGAGATTACATTGATTTCCTTTTATCATCCAGTTGAATCTGGGTACCTCTCTAAGGATCATGGACATCCAAGGATCCTCAGAAGTCAGTGAAAGCAAATATTTCCCATGGATTATAATGTCTGTCTACTGCCCTAATCATAGATCAGGAGCTGACCCTGCCTCTGTTAGGCAGGATAATTTCAGGATGTACTTTAAAGGATCAACAGTGTTTAATGGTATGTTATTCCATGTGGAAACTGTAATCAGATTGTGTAAGTCCCCCCTAAACTCACAACTTTCCATTTGCCATGCCAGTCTTATGTTCCACTGGAAACTGAATGACAATACTCCCATTCTTATTTGCAAATTGAAAGAGAAAAATTAACCCATGAGTCTTTCTTAAACTATTTTGCCTGCAAGAAGCAATGCCAGCAACTGGCAGGGGAATGTTGATAATTCTATTGATGTTCTTTAAAATCGCACGTTGGAAGGATTCCATTTGTCTTCTGAAAAACAAGGGGACATGTTTTTGGACATAAAAAATAGATGTACTGACTTAGGAAGTTCATTTTGTTGTTGGACATACTGCACTCAGTAGCATAGAGGAGCATTATTGGAGCAATAAAGATTTGTGATAATTCATTTTTCCACTGGGATGCCATATATTCCCTCTTGATCCAGTTCACTGTTAAGACCCATCAGCTGTTGGTCTGGCAAAGCTAAAAAGCTGTTGTGTGTCAGTGGGATGGAAGGAGAAGTAAAAACTGGGGTCAAGAAAAATCTGAGTTTTGTAAGATGTGAGGGAGGCACAGGTTGCCCAGAGAAGCTGTGGCTGCCGCATCCCTGGAAGTGTCCAAGGACAGGCTGGACAGGGCTTGGAGCAAACTGGGATAGTGGAAGGTGTCCCTGCCCATGGCAGAGGGTTGGAATGAGATGATTTTAAGGTCATTTCAACCCCAATTATTCCATGACTCTCTGATAAGTTTCCATGTTGCTGTGATGCAAGGAAAGACAATTACTATCTTTCATTTATAT
>VWZS01005954.1:999668-1144642 GCA_013397075.1 Rhabdornis inornatus
TATATATATATATATATATATATATATATATACACACATCAAAGTTCTACTGTGATTAAGTAAATTGATGTGAATACTACAGGTACGTCGTTGAGTTTGTGAAGATTTCTATTTTTTAAGACGATGTCCAAAAAGTAATAATAAAAAGGAAAAAGAACGGACTAAAACCTGTCATCGGATTCAATTGACGTCAGAGCCATTTTCCCAAGAGGCTAAAGCTCACCACAAGGCCAAAAGCCAGCTGAAGGCTTAGCATCTCTTCAAATCCCTCCCGAAAATGAAATTTCACTGATGGGTAAGTCTCAGAGCAGGCTTTTACACAGTGGGGATTTTCGCAAATGTGGAGGTTTTATTCTTTTGTGCATTCTCAGTGACCTTTGACTAAATGTGTCTTTTCTGCAGCAATCAAGCAACATTAGGAATAAAACAGGGAAGATAAAAAGCACCTTGAGAACATTTGTTTTTATTGCAAGGTGTCCCATTCCCTGCCATCCTGGGGAAATGAAGCCTGGGAGGGACAGCAGTAGAAAGAGCACTTTATTGAATTGGCTCTTCCCACTCCCATTTCATAACAATGAGGGATGAAACACACATTTTAACACCTAGACAATTCATTTTGGCATAAATACACAGCTTTAAAAATTAATAAAAAAACTATATCAATTATAAAAGTGATTTACCAAGCAAAATAAATTTTGTCACCTGTCCCTTTTATGCTTGCATACCTGTTCTCTCTCTCTCATTGGCTTTTATGCTTCTATATGCTAAATACTCTCGTGATCCTACAACAGACTTCACAGGCTTTGACAGCCAGAGAGGTTTGTTACATTATCTTATTTTTTTCTCTTTTTTGGTTGTCGTTTAGGGAAATAATTCAACTCTCAGTTTTATTCTGCCTTCACTTACCTACACTTGCAGTCAGTCACCTTGGATACTTGTCATGTTCATTATTTATCATCACATGTGTGGTGATGTTTAATGCCAGAAGCAGGGCTCTCATTTGCCTTTTTCACACACAGAATAAAATGTCTTAGTTATTTTTCCATGAATGCTATAAATTTGAAGCTAGATTGAACTCCTGTGTGATAAAATTCATCTTTATGCAGCCTGAATGTTCTGTAATGCTCTTCAATCTCAGTGCAAATGGTTTTGAGCTTAAATTTTTGCAAACGGCTGCCATTTTGGGGTTTTTTTTTGCATTTATTTCAGTTTTGAAAAAAGAGAAATTTGGGGTGTTAATATTACATGGAGAGCTATTTTCTCTCCCTATTAATGGAGCTAAGTGGTTTTGATACTGGAAACTCTTTTCACTGCCAGTCAAAGCTTTAGTGGAATATACTAGGGAAATATTACATTTTAAAATGAAAGCTAGCTTCTAGAAAAGGATCAGATAAGCTTATAAAAAATAATCCCCCTGCCATCAAACAATGTGATATGGAAATAAAAGTCATATGTATTATAAAAATTTTAGTGACCTTGACAGAAGTCACCCATATTCATGGGTATTCATGGATATTTCCTCACCCTTAGTTATGTCTAATATTATTTAAGCTAAGCAAGCCCAAACTCTGACTTTCTCTTTTTGAGAAAACAGTTTAGAAACAGCAGCAGCCTTTCCACTGCCTGTTAGGGATTTCTCAGCCAGCCCTGGCTCATGTCTCAGTGCCATTCTACAGGATCTTGTTACCCAAAAGGGTAAAGTTCCATATGGAGCAGAGGTGCAGCAAGTCTCCTTTGATGAAAATCTCATCTCAAATGCAGAAAACTCATGGAAAAGTATTGGTAAGTGGCAGGCTTATCAATTTCCCGAATTCCTAAACTCTGAAAGCAGCCTGGAGGAGTTTCACAGTTGCTGGATGAGCCAGTGAACTAATGGAGGCTTTTCCCAAGATGGTGCTCCCAGTATCCCAGAAAACATTGGTGACATTGGGTGCTCCAGGCTGTGCTTGGAGCTGGAATCTGCTCCCAACCTTGGATGCACCTTTTGAGGTTAGATATGGACAGGTGGCTCAGCAGCAGGAGTGCAAGGATATCCTCATGTTATCATTTCTTATCCTCTTCTGCAGTTTGTTCACTCTCCATGCTGCATTGCATCCCTGCATGTAAATTCATGCATCAGAATTCCAGCCAGATCTTTCTTTTGTGTTTAGGTACCTGAAAGAAAATGTGAGCTCATAGAATCACAGAATGGTTTGGGTTGGAAGGGACCCTAAATATCATCTAATTCCAACTCCTCTGCCATGTGCCCCACCCAACCTGGCCTTGAATATTTCCAAGGATGGGGAATCCACAACTTCTCTGCCAACCTGTTCCAGCTCAGTTCAACCACTGCTAAGTAAATCCTCTCCTTGGGTTTTGTCTGAGCAGAGGTTTCCTGCCACAGAAGTTTGCCAACAGAAAATTAGTCTCCAAACCTCCTCAAAGGCAGCTTGATGCAGTGCAAATTTTGTCTATTTGGTGTCAGCTGCCTGGTTACTCCTAAGAGAAGCAGGGAAAAAGTCCCATGTGTCTCATGGTATAATTTCCCTCTGGTGATCCTAATTGTACCAAAGCTCAAGGGGTTCAACTATAAATACTGAGTGCTGGAAGAAGACATTGACTGAAGGCAGAGAATCTGTATAAAACAAATACATCCCCCTCATAAAGAGCACTCAAGTCAATTAAAGGGTCTCATCACAGTTAGAGATAAATTGCTCATGTCCAATATATATTTTTGAGTCATTAACTTAAAAAAGATGGAGCAGGAAAGAGAAGATCATTTAGTCCTGGAGATAAAGGCAAATGTTTCAGGACGTGCTAACAGCAAAGTGAATGCTGGGCTTCCTTTGCATCTTTCTAGTATCATTTAGGCATTAAAATTGACTAAAATTCAGATGCTGAGGCTGATGAAGTCTGAACTAGGTATTTCAGCAGGGCCATTGAAGAAGGTGGTGTAGTGGAGTGGAAGAGACCTAAACCCTTAACCTTCCACCACCCCCATCAATTAACCTCAGGGGATGAGATAAAATGTAGGAAACTCTGGAAATCTGGTACTTCCCTCTCAAGCTTTGCTGCAACTGCTCTTTGGAGAAGAGCAATGAAGGAAAGTGATGGCTCAGTGCATGTTCTGAGGACAGGGATGGGGGGTGACAAGGACAGGGATGAGGGGTATCCTTGGATCTCAACTCCATATATCTCCATCACCCGTGGTGAAATTGTGAGTTTAGAAAACTTGTGTGATCCTATTGGCTTGGATTCAACCCTTGGTCTAACATTAACTATTTACAAAACTCACATTCAGTGTTTTCAATAGTTTTCGTACAGGTCTTCGTTTAGAAATTATAACTTGTATATTGAGCAAGACAAATGGAGAACTAAGGAAGCAGAACACAATCCCTGTTTTTCCAGTTTTATATTTATAGATATAATATATACTAATGGGAACAGCTCCCTGAAAAATGACACCTGAATGTTGTGCACATCTCTGCTTAGATTTTCAATCTCCATGGTATTTCAGACAAAATAAATTTTGCTTTGCATGGGATTGTGGGAACTGCTACAGCAGGAGGAGGAAGGTGTTATAACAGGTGAATTTTTTCAGGACCTTATTTTCTTAGTGATATTTAAGAACCCAAATATTTAAACATGGGATGCTATTACAGTCTAGGTTGGAATTTTTGTAGGACTTCTCTTTTTCAGCCCAAGATATCCAATGGTTTTACTCTAAGCATATTTCATGACTGATATTAGCACTGCTTAGGCTACAAGACTCTCTAAAATGTTTTATTTATTCTAGTGATAGACTGTAGATTTTCCATTAGCATCAACCTTTAATGAACAGTAAACACTTAGGACTTACATCGAGAGCAGGCAGGGACAGACACGATGCCTTTATGGGTAATTAACTCATGATGAAATCATATGCAGCTCAGGTCTGACTATTTTATAGGTTGGCCCTTTTATTTCTTTCCCAAAATAAACACTGTGGGTTTTTAATTCCTTAAAATAAGTCAGTATGACAGTCAAGAACTGCAGACTTTAAGCCAAAAATATTTTTGGTTTCTGTGGGTGTAGCCCCTGCTTTGGGGGCTGTAAAAGAACTCCAAGACTGGTCCTGATCTCTTGAATCATTTTCTCTGTGGAGTTTTGCCAGACAGATTGTGGACTGCTGCTTGTGTCACAATAATAAATGCCAGACATTTCTCATGTAGATAGTGTCTCATGGGAGCTCTTTAACAGCAAAAATGAAAGTCTAAATACATGAGCACTTCAGCTGAGGGCAAGGGTGTTGATCTACAGCAGAATACAAGGTGACCCTGTTGTCTGATGGAAGTGGAGATTGGAGGGAAGAAAAGTGCTTTTCTCTTGGTTTTTCCCTTTTCTCCGATTTTTGATCTGCGTTTTAAGGCTGCTGTTGCAAGGCAGAAATGCAATTCTTGTGCATTTTCCACACGATTATGTGCTTCAATATAACCACAGATTTCATTAAATGGAAGCCATGTTCTTCAAATTGCAGCAATTTGGCAACCTTTCCCAAAATACTTTCTGGCAAGGGTGAAGCAGAGGCTTTTAAGATTTATTATGAAATGTATTACCAAAAGGCACTCAGTACTGTAGAGTTTTGCTCCAGGCACACCTGAATCTGTGGAAAAATAGGACTACTATGAGGCTTTTATGATCTTAGAGGGTAGAAGAATCTACAGCCAGAGAAGCAGTGACTACAGGTGCCATGACAAGTAAATACCACAATAAATACCATTAAGATTTGTTCTTTGTAATCATGTGCTGCATTTTGTAACATATATTAACACCATTTATTTATATTTTCTATAGTTTAATCTTTAATGTTCTTAGAGGAAGTTTTTTTGATCAAGATGCTAAAAGTAAGGTCCCAGCTCAATGAATTAGTTCCTGTAGGAAATTGTTGTCATCTTTGAGTAAATTCTTTTTCAAGTTTAAAAAATTCTGCTGTGGAATATAGAGGAGTTTAATGGCTTCACATTCAGCCCATGGACAGACAGTACACAGCCACAGGAAAAAAACAGTGTCTAAAATTATAATACGAAGAAGACATAAAAGAAGGATTCAAGTAGAAGTAAAAATGTTTTGTGTAGACACCAATATAATGATTACAACACCTACAAGAATGGCTCCTACCTACAAGTCATTTGAGTTATATTTCAGAGAAAATTGCATTTCTCCTCCTCCCTCAAAGCAGAGCTAGGCAGGGAAAGAAATTCCACTTAGAGGAATTCCATAATTTCCAACCGTTTTATTATTCGGAAATGGAGCAAATATATTCCATCTCAATAAAACTTCCAAGGAAATGAAATTGTAAAAGAAAAAACTTTGGTTTGATACATGCTAACTTTTGGAATTGCTTTTTAAAAAATTCATTTCTTCTGCACCAAAACTGCATTTCCAACTGTTTCATTTCCCCTTTCCAAACAGAATTTTAACTTCCTTTTCTTATTTCAAAATGTTTTCATTTAAATGAAAATGAAAGTGTACGATGGAAACATCTAATGACTAAACAGCCTAACCAACTTTTTCCGAGAACTCGTTAAGGCTTTTGAAGGTTTTGTTCCAGCCCACACACTCGAGGAGCTTTGTGTGAGCTCCCTTTAGAGGAAGAAATGAAGTGCTTGGGTGAATAACAATAAATGAGATTTCTAAACCCACATGTTTGCATCTTTCTCAGTAGGTTGCAGCTATTTCTTTCAGAACCTGGTCCTTTCAGTCAGATCTCTGTTGTTGCAAAATGCTGTCAAGAGAGCTTCACCTTCAAATTAGCCAGAAAGCAAATCTCTTTTGAAGGAAACATAAAACTGGTGGTTGAAATGCAAGGCCAGATCAGGATAATTGGAGGACTGTGAGTGGAAAAGTCTTTTCTGCAGTTGGAGATTCCTTGTCCCTGTCTGAGGCATAGCCTTATTTTACCAGGGGGTTGTAGGCAATGAGTAACTTCCATGTTTTTGAGACAAATCATAGAATCACAGAATGGTTTGGGTTGGAAAGGAGTGCCAAGATCATCTCATTCCTACTCCCTGCCATGGGCAGGGACACCTTCCACTACCCCAGGTTGCTCCAAGTCCCATCCAACCTGGCCTTGGACACTGCCAGGGATGGGGCAGCCACACAGGAAAACATTTCTTCCAAACATCTAATTTAAATCTCTTCTCTTTTAGTTTAAAATCCATGTTAAAAGGAGAGGTGTATTCATCCAAGCAAGATCAGTGTGTCCTTGTTGGGAAAGTGTTACTTTTTATTAGACTTTGTGATGAGTTGAGCCTGGCTGGACACATGGTGCCCAAAAAAGCTGCTCCATCACTTCCCTCCTCAGCTGGACAGGGGAAGGAAGGAATAATGAAAGGCTTGTGGGGTGAGATAAGGACAGGGAGAGATTACTCACTGATTACTGTCATAGGCTAGACTTGGAGAAATTTAATTAAATTATTATCATTCAGATCAGACTGGGAAAATGAGAAATAAAACCGAATCTTAAAAAACTCTTTTCCTCTTCCCTTTCCTTCTTCCTGGGCTCAGCTTCATTCCAGATTTTCCCTATCTCCTTCCCAGTGGCTCAAGAGGACAGGGAATGGGGGTTACATAAGTTCATCCCACATTGTCTGTTCTGCAGTTGGCTCCATCTTGCTGGTAAGGGTGGAATGAAGTTTATGAGTTCTTGAATGTCTGGAATCCTGTGTGAGGATTGAGCTGCTCAAGCATCACTGACATAAGATGGGGAGTGTAATGAGGAGTGATTTGATTTAAAGTTGCCATCGTTCACTAGAGGAATCACATTAAGCGAAATCTGAGCTCCACATTTATTTCAAAATGCTGACCTGCAGTGAGATCTGGCTGTAATATCTTGGATTTGTTGACCTTCCATTAAATAGAAGAAACATAACATGGAAATTCAGTTTCTAAATGGTCATTGAAGAGAAAGCCCAAATATAAACTCATTTTTTTCTAAATTGCTGTTGCTTCCATTGATGAAAGTGGTGTAGATCATGCAGTCTTCAGAACAGGAGCTACTGGCAGAACTACTCAGGAATTTTTTTAACCACATGCAAATTTTTTTGAAAGTAGCAATTTATCAGAATGGAGACATATGAAAATTCTCAGAAAAAAAAATCTCTAGTCCAGGATACAATGAAACTGTGTTAAGAGAGGGAGAGAAAACCATTGAAGGAAAACATGGTATGGTATATTTGTCTCTGGGTCCTAAGCACATTCTCAGTACTTGTATAAAATAGGATGTGTGAGAAAGGAAACAACTAGAAAAAAATTCCAGGAGATGGAGCTGGGTTACCTTTCCTCTCAAAACCAGCTCAAAGGGTGTCCAAATGAGGATTTGAAATCAAACCCCTCACAATCCAAGTCATTTAACAACAAATTCTCTTAAGCAGGACAGTAGCATTTTCTCATATCTCATGTTCCAGACAGCAGATTGACAGATACAAAGTCAGTGAGCTGCACCTAAGCTCATCTTGTTTTCCAGTCTAATTTTTGCTTCTTTAATTCAGCAAGGACTATTTTTATCTTTTTCCTCTGCAAAAGTGTAATCCTGCCTGGCTCTGGGTCTGGAATGACACCCTGTAAAACAAAATAACGAGGCACTTCCTTTCTCTACAAACTGTGCCCCAGTGGGAAACTCTTCTGCTATTTAAAATGATTGAAATACTGGAACAGTATTTTTCTCATACCTTTGTATGAGCCAGAGATTCTGCTTTAGGGACTTAAGCCCAAATGCTGATCTCCTCAGTCAATCTAATGATAGCTTCAAGTTCAAAGAGAGTTGCTCATTTTATTACCAGTCTTACTTCCACTGCTGTAATTATTTTGTCCATCTCACCATCTCTAGAAAAATTCCGACTAGTTATTAATATCTCAAGACACATCTAAAACTTCCATCAGCTTCATTTGAAAGGAAAAGTGAGGTTTTTGTTTGCCACCGAGCCTGCCATCCTTTTCCATTTTGGTTTTAATTTCACTAGAAGGTGTTGGGTTGCCATGGCAAAGCTCATATCTTCCCTTCCCTGTCTCAGTAGGTGCTTTGGAGGGGGAGGTGGTCAGAACAAGAGGTAATTTGTGCTAACGAACAGCTGTGTCCCAAGAACGTGTTCATACAGTGCTCACTTTCAAGTTCCTCCAAAAAACACCCCCACAAACCAATCCAGCAAATTCTCAGCTAAAGAGGATGCACAGAATTTGGTAGAAACTAAAGCCAGGCAATAAAAGGCTTGGATTCTGTTTTCCATGTTCCAGGCTGTTAATGGTAGCAATAAACATGAGAATCAACAGACCAAACCCTTAAATCCTCACTGGTCTTTCCCTGAAGTTAAGGGAAGAGCTGGTGCAGGACACTGAGCCCTGCCAATGATCTGAGTTTAGCAAAGAGAATCCTTTGTGATACTGGGTTCATGTGGAGTCCTTCTTGGCAGAAGTTTTAGAGTGAATTACATTTTTCAGTGTGACTTCTAGGATACAGCTGAAAAGAGAATGTGTAGTGGTTTTGGTACGCCAGTTTGAAATTCCAATGCACCAATTCATGTAGTGACTTTAGCATTGGCCAAATTGCCAGTGCACCCACTGGAATTATTTACTCATTTCCTGCTGTGAGATAGAATTAGGAGGAAGGCAAAACAGGCTCAGACTTTGAAGGGTACAAAGAAAACTTATTTCTAGAAACTAGAAAGAAAAATAATAAGAATCAGACAACTTATTTCCCACTTAAGAGGAACATCTGGGTAATGATTCAACTTAACGTGAGGAATAGTTCCGTGCTACTATTAGGTTATAAACTCTTGAAGGCACGGAATTGCATTTAGAACAAGCAACACTCAAATTTATGTGTTTTTTAATAGAATCATAGAATGGTTTGGGTTGGAAGGGACCTTGAAGGTCAGCTAGTTCCATTCCCTTGCAACACGGATAGAGAATATTTTACTTTCTTTCAACTTCCACAGTCTTGTTTTGGTCTTTCAAAACCTTCACTACAACTGTGGAAAAGGAGGAGAGTCCCACGAGTAATAGGTTGGACTTGATGATCTTAAAGATCTTTTCTAAGCTGGTTAATTCTGTGATTCTGTGATATAAAGTAATGCCTGTTCTGAGGATAACTTTGGGAGGATTTTAGAGGTGTGATGGGGATCTGTAGCAAAACTTGTTATTTAGATATATTTTGCTCCACTTCCTGGGTTGCTTGTGTTTTATTCACTGCTACAAGTATCAGAATTCTAAGCAGCAAAATATGTTGAGGGAGCTTTCAGACAAGTTATGACGCTGCTATGAATGAAGAGCCAAATTCTAAGTAATGTTTATCTGCTGAGTTACTCTGCAGGCCAGTGAGGAATCAAAGAATCACTTAGGTTGGAAAGGGTATCTGGAGTTCCCTAATTGAAACTTCTGCTGAAGACAGGGCTGATTTCCAAGGCTTGGCTGGGCAGAAAAATCTGAAAGTATTTGAGATGCCACAGGCTCCCCAGCCCTAAATGTGTACTTGAGCATTTTGGTGATGAAGAATTTTTTTAACATATTTCCAAACAGCTGAAATTTGTGACCACTGCCTTCAGTGAGGCACCTCTGAAAGGAGCCTATATCTGCCTTTGCTCTAACACCACTAAATTTTGAGGAGGTTGGAGTTAGTTACCCCTTAGCCTTCTCTTCTGGCTAAACAGGTCAAACTATAAAAGAGGCATCACTATATATGAAGAATATTAAGCTATTAGAGTGTGTCTGAAGGAGGGTGAAGAAGATGGTGAAGGGTCTGGAGGTGAAACCATGCAAGGAGCAGCTGGGGACACTTGGTCTGTTCTGCCTGGAGGAGACTCAGGGGACACCTCATTGCAGTTACAGCTTCTTTGTGAGGGGAAGAGGAGGGGCAGGCACTCATCTCTTTGTGGTGACCAGTGACAGAACCCAAGGGAATGGCCTGAAGTTGTGTCCAGGAGGTTTAGGTTGGATATTACAAAAAAGCTCTTCACCCAGGGGGTGGTTGAGCAGGGAATGGGACCCCTAGGGAAGTGGTCACAGCCCCAAACCTGACAAAGTTCAAGAAGAGTTTGGAAAAAGCTCACAGGCACATGCTGTGACTCTTGGAGTTGTCCTGTGTGGGGCCAGGAGCTGGACTCGATGATCCCCATGGGTCCCTTCCCACTCAGATATTCTGTGATTCTGAAAGTCTCTTTTAGCTTCTCCTCATAAGGGCGCTCTGCTGACCCATCTGCAGCTTGTTCCCCAGGAGAACCAGCTGAGAGAAAACCCTGCTGCCATCCTCCCTGCCTCTCCCTACAAAATGCTCTGTCCATCACAATGCTCCATCCATCACAGTGCTCCAGCATTGTGAGTTTCCTCCAAATCCCTGTAATTCCAGTGTCATAGCTCTGCACCTGCACTTGGGTTTCTCATTCCTCCTGTTTGTTTGTCGTGCTGAGTGTGCTCAGGTACTCAAATGAGATTATCATCCTCTTCTGCCCTGTGCTCTGCTTGCTTCCTTTCATCCATGGTTTCTGATTATCCCAGGGTGTTGCAGTCCCTAGCCCAGCAAGCTGAGTTCAAACTCCTTCTTGCCAGGTTAGCAAGTTCCTTTCCAAAATTGCTCTGCTCTGTTCTCACTCTTTGAAGTAGATCCAGTTGTCACAGACTCTCAGCTGTTTAAGGAAGACTTTTTTCCCTGTCTTTTTTTAATTAAGCCTCTCTAAAGTGCACATGCAATTTCAGACAGTGGGGTTGAAGTGCAGTCATTAATGACTAATGAGGAACTGAGGACTGACCTGCAGGGAACCTCCAAATTGAATATTTTCTTTTCAGATTTAGCACGATTAAACAAATTGCTTTTGTGTCCAATCGCTAGCTTTACGAGAGAATTATTTTCCTGCTGCTCTGTCCAAACCCACAGAGACTAATTTAGATAGCATTAATTGGTAATTTCCCAGATCAAAGCTTTTAATCAAATCAATAAAGATACATACTCTGCAGTGTGCTGATTATCATTCATAGACCTAAAATATTATTTGTCATGTCTACCTTGATAATGACATCAGAGGAGTACCAGCATCAACAAGGAGAGATGTCCTGATACCTTATAATATGTTGATTATGCAAATGGTTTCCCTCAATTATTTTCTTGCCAGGGCATGGGGGTTGTCCTTGCTGTAGGCTTCCTTTAACTCCAAGATTTATTGGTAGCCTAAACATATATAAGTTATTGTCATCAACCTCAGTGATTATTTTTGTGAAAGTTTCAATTCCTATGGAGACATTTCAGGAATGATAGTAATAATTACATTGTTGTGGAGAAAGGGGGGGGGCTAAAAGGCTCAACAAGCAATCATCATTTATCTTAAGAGTGAGTGATGCGAAAAGTGACCCAATTTACATGGCAGGAGCAGCTGTATAGCTACATGGTTTTCCCATGTCAATACCAAACCTTGATTTTTTCCTCTTCAAAGGAGAAAATTTGATCTAAAAGCTGTTGGTTTACTGCCTCTTGATATAAACACCAAACAGGTAATGGGATGAATCCAACCCTCTAAGCCTTTTAGAGGAAAGTGACCAGACCCATAGGGAAGGAGACAAAAAGAGCTTCTGCAGAAAACAGGTGAAAGCCAAATTTGCAGTTTGCCTACCCTCTATGAACCCTTAGACCTCTATTTTCCCACATTTATTCTTCCCAAGCCACCTTTCCATGCCTTAGGGTGTTCTTCACCTAAAACACACTGTAACACAGCAGTGGATGGTCTCTGCCCAGGGCAGGAGCGGTGGAGTGAGATGATCTTTAAGGCCCCTTCCCACCCAGACCATTCTGTGATTCTAGGACTGTATGATTCTATGATAACTTCTATTTCTAGATCCAGCATCAGCCATAATTCCTACGGAATTATCCCATAGTTCCTAAATCCTATACACTGCTTTCCACCTGTGGATCTCAAAGCACATCCAGCAAACCCTGATGTCCAGAAGCCAAGGGAGGGAAGGAGGGCAACCCACCCATGACACGAATCCTTAGATCCCAGCTCAGCAAACCCACTCACACTCTTCATCGTCCAGTTATCTGTTTTTTATTTCTAGTTTCACATTTGTGAACATGTCAGTGAAATTCCCCGTTCCTTTGGCAAACCTGCACACGTGGAAGAAAATGTATTTTCTGCTTTGTTTTGCTTTGTTTGTGAATTCTACATTTGGGAACAGGGTGGGGAGAGCAGGGAATCAACAGCTCTGTGAAGACCAGCTGCTTGCAACATGCTTCCTTTGCAGCTTTCCGTCAGGAATCTGACAGCTTTAGTTATTGTGATGGAGAAATAATGAGGTGAGAAAAGAGCTGTCAAAAAAAAAAAAGATCGGATCTCTTCTTCTAAGGAAGTAATTTACTTTTTGTGTGTTCTGTGGTTCCCAGAGACAAGATGTAAGGACTCCAGCTATAGGGAAAAAATTCTGTATTTCCCTAAACCAAGGCAATTACTGAAATAAAACAGAAAAATTGATAATTTGTCTACAAAAAAAGAGAGGACTATTTTGTTATGACGAGTTTAATTAAATGTGGGTATTAATAGCACTTGGGTTAGGTAATAATAGGTGATGAGATCACCATGGGCAGCCTTTATGGTTAAAGAGGAAAGAGTTAGTAGTATCAATGGATTTTAATAAACGGATTTTAAGGCCAATTCACCTAATTCTAAAACAAATTCCTGTATTTGGCCAGATGAATTTCCCTCTAAATTTCCCTCTAAATTAACTCTATTAATCACCATAGATATCTGGTGCCAACTAAGACCTTCCATGAGAAACTGGGAGATCTTTCATAGGATCTCTGCACAACTAACTGGATCCAGGAGAGATACCCTAACACATCAAGAATGGCACTAAAAACTTGTGTTTATGCATGTGAAACATGCACAAGTTCACAGGTTCTAAAGAAACCTGATACTGCCTTGAATATATATGTATTTCTTTATCTCTCTAGCCTGGCACCACAAGGACAGAAGCTGCAGGACCTGGGATATTTCCTGTGGATGTTTTTTATACCTCAGACATCCACAAGAGGAATCTCAGGGCATCTCACACAGCACCAGGTCGCTTTTGCTGAGACAACTGAACCTCCCTCAGCTGATGCAGAGGTGTACTGGAGAACATTTCAGGTGCAGCACTGCAGCTGGGGTCTCTCCAGAGCAGACCAGAGGGGAGGAATCACCTCAAAAGCATATTTTTAGACACATTAATCATGTCCCTAGTGGTTTTCTAGATTATTGGATGCAGTGGGCTGCTCTGACTGATTAGTTCTCTGCTGGCTACCACAAATATTTAAGAACTGATGCATATCTATTTCACTTAAGGTGGATTTAAACACTGCAAATTAGTTGAGATCACCCACAACATCCATGACTGGACCAACAGAGTTACCTACACTTCACATGGCTAAAGAATGGTGAAATGCTTTAAAATTTCAGGACTAAATTTTAGACACAGTCAAGTTATTTAAAAAGTCCCTTGATAAATCTGGCCATTTACATGTCTTAACTCTGGGATTCTCCCTTGAGAAGATGGAAATATAGTTTTAAAGAAATAAGTCATGATCTGAAATAGTGCTTGAATGTTGAGTCACCCTCTGTTGCATCATTACTGCTCCACGAAATGAGGATGCTGAAGGTACTTAGAGCCACATTTGGAAAGGTTCAACACTTTTTTAGCATTTGCAGCATTGGAAGTGCAAGACAGGCAGAGTTTTGGGGATTTTTTTTTTGGATCCTCTCAATTTGGCATGTTACATATGGAAAGAAGATACACTTTTCATTTGCAAATGAAGCACAGGCACCTTTGAACGTGCTCCTTCTCCTACATATGTGCCTGACTTTTGCACAAGCGTGATTAGCAGAACCAATCCACGTTCCTTATGCTTTGCACACAAACCTGAGACTCCCTCTTGAACTGCAGATATTCCCTGAAGCAGTATTTACACTTGTAAGACAAGTGGATTGTCACTATCCCACAAACCTCATCCACAGTCAAGGGATCATGGCCAGTGGAAAGAATAAAATTGTTTCCTGTGCTCCACTTGCATGATAAATTCTGACTTATATTTTCATCTTCCTCCTCTTTTTGTTCCCACACACTTGAACTTCTTTTTCTGGAAGCAAAATTTTACCCCTTTTTCTATCCCTTCTTCAGATATAATGCATCAAAATAAAACATTGGTACCTATACATTGGAAAGCCACTTCTGTGGACAGCTGGTGGCACTGCTAGTGACAATTTTATCTCCAATTTTTGCTTTTGTTCCTCTCCAGGTTCACTTAACTGCATTTTTGGTATATCTTGAATGAGCACAGGAGTGAGAGATGCCCTTAATATTCCAGCATCCTGCCTCTCCACCCAGCAGCACAGCTTTAAGTGATATGACACTGTAATTACATTAGCAGCCATATTAGATGCTCATTATCGTGCCTTAATTGTTCAATAATTTTGATCAATGCCTGATTTCCATGGTGCTGACTGTTGTGACTGCAAAATAAAAACACAGTTTAGGAGCTGTTGTGAGTACATCTGCTTAGTGATTCCTTCACTTGTGCACAAATGTGTGTTTGTGTGTGAGAGACAGCATGAGCAGTCAGGGCAGCTGCCTGCCAAAACCTTCCCTGCTTGCAGCTGCAGGGAACTGACAAAGGAGCCCTGGATAATCTTGCCTCAGTGGTTTAGGAAGTCACCTCTGTCAGTCAGCAGACTGTGATCAGATCTATCCTCTGGCTGGCAGCCTGGAGGATGGATGCTGTGTCAGTGTGAAATCCAGTGATTTTGTTTTGTTCCCTGTGAGTGGCTGCAGGCTGGAGGATGGGCTTTGACAGAGGGCTGTACTGCAAACCTGTGCTCCTCGTTGTCAGTCCTGCTCTGGGTGCAGACTGGCAGGGCAAAGAAGTGCCAATCTGTTGCAGGAAGAGCTGCCAGGACTTATTTGTCAGTGTCTGTGGCCTTCCCAGGGAAAGGACTCCATTCATTTGCTATGCCTTCATCCAGGGAAAACCACTGACAAGCCAAGGGAGGAACGGGTGGCAATCACAGAATAATTAAAGTTGGAAAAGACCTCCAGGGTCATTGAGTCCAACCATTTTCTGATCCCTAACTTCTCAACGAGACCAGAGCACTGAGAGACATGTCCAGCTGTTTCTTCAACACCTCCAGGGATGGGGACTCCACCACCTTCCTGGGCAGCCCCTTCCAAAGCCTGACCACCCTTTCTGTGAAGCAATTCTTCCTGATGCCCAACATGACACCCTTCTAGAGAAGCCTGAGGCCATGCCCTCTCATCCTGTTGCTTGCTGCCTGGGATAAGAGGCCAAGCCTCACCTGGCCACAACCTCCTATCAGGGAATTTTGAGAATGGTAAGACCTTCCCTGAGCCTTCTTTTCACCAGGCGAAACAAGCCCAGCTCCCTCAGCTGCTTCTCGTAGGAACTACTCTCAAGACCCTTCACCAGCTTTGTAATAAGAATAAATGAGAGTAGACACTGTAATAGGATAGACAGAGAACATTGACCTGGAAGGACAAGAGAACCAAGCAGGAAAATTGGTTGAGATTGGTTTACACTCTTTCTAAGGTGAAGCACACAGTGAATGGACCAATTGTCACCTGTTACACAGAGAAATTCAGTGGTGCCCACTCCATTTCAGGATATTCAATGGCAACAGACTGTGAATGCAATTTAAAAAGCTTTCTTTCTCTCACAGCAGCACCTAAATAGAGCTTAGGATGATGCTTGGCAAAGGAATACCATCCCTTGATTAAAACATCCCACTTCCCTTTAAACTAAGGAGTCATAACTGACTTCTCAATCCACCTTTTAGAGCTGAGAAAAATTGAGAGTATCCTTTATATGATAAATGGTGATTTGTTTTGAAGAAAAATATCATTCCGGACTGGAATGAATATTTACAATGAGAAGTAAAAATCCACAAGGAAAAAGAAAGTTTTGAAACTCTAGAGTTTTTTTTCTTTCCAATTTCAACTTTGCAACATGATAAATTATATCTTTACATGTGATGGATTATAACGAGCAGCACACATTTCAAAATGAGAAGTAATTAAAAAACAAAAACAAACAAGCCCTGCAATGAGCTGTTAGAGCTGAAAATTCTCCCAGCACAGCATTTTCAAACAGCTGTACTGCTAAATTGCCTGTTCCCTTGATAGCAAAGAACAGACAGAAAACTCCTGCTAGAGAGTTCAACTAGTACAGCCTCAGGTAATGTGCAACCACCAGAGAGAAAGTGGGAGAGGCAGAGCTACGGGAAACAGGGCAGGCTGTTCAAAGACATGGATTTAGGTTCAGGTGCATGGGGATTACTGGAGAAATGACATTCAGCACAACAAATAGATCCATGAAGGAAACCCTTTCAAGGAGGACATTACTGATACGCATCCAAAGACAAAAATAGCAGCTGATATTATCATCTTAGTTGAAGAAATTGACCTTTTCTGGGTCTGTATTAGCAATGATTTTTTCTGTGTGGGAAGGATTTGGTCTTCAGACCTCAGGCAGGTGTGCACCACCATACCCTGGGGATAAGTCACATGTTGGATATCCTGTTGCAATGACCTCACTTACTACAGGCCAGGAGTCTGAGCATCCTCCCTCATTCCGGAGCCCTCAAAGAACTCTGCTAAGGCACCAGAGCTGTGTTTGCACCATAAGGATTTGTTCCTGTGCCCACAATCCAGAAAATACCAACATCATTTGGAGCACAGGTCTGATGAGGAGTGGCTGAGGGAGCTGGAGGGGCTCAGCCCAGAGAAAAGGAGGCTCAGAGAGACCTTATCACTCTCTAAACCTACCTGAGAGGAAGGTGCAATCAGGTGAGAGTCAGTCTCTGCTCCCAGGTAACAAATGAAAGGACAAGAAGAAGTAGCCTCAAATATTGCCAGGGGAAATTAAGATTGGATATTTAAAAAAAATAATCTTCATTGGAAGCATGGTCAAGCATTGGAACAGGTTGCCCAGGGCAGTGGTACAGTCACCATCCCTGGAAGTGTTCTAAGAATGTGTAGATGTGGTGCCTGGGGACATGGCTTAGTGGTGGACCTGGCAGTGTTGGGTCAATGATTGGGCTTGATGCCCTCAGAGGTCTTTTCCAGCCTTACTGACCCTGGGATCCTGTGGCCTGTATGAACAAATTTGGTAGAGAACACTGAAGTCAATAAATGAGGGGGAATTAACAATGCAAAGACATCTGAACTGGAATAACTTCCATCAAAAACAGAGAGAGAAAGAGAGAAATCAAATCTTTCATTTCTATTGTCTCCCTTGGCAGAACATTCATTTTCAGCATGGGTTAATGTGACAGGGAATCGATGTAATGACTTCCTGGAAGATTATTTTCTTTACAACAACAACAATAAAAAAGAGGAATGTACAAAGAATGAGGGCTAAATTTTGCACAAAGACTCTTTGATTCACTTGCTGCTCAGGTTGTATTCCTTCTTCTCCTCCATGGAATCCTGACAATTTTAGGTCTTGTAATTCCTTCTCACAAGTCTCTTCATAATTGTCTGGTTTGTTTTTGATAGACTCATCCTTTGTTCTTCAGGGGTTCTCCCAAGTCTCCAAATGAATTCACAGGATTCATCTGGCTCCTCTTTCCTTGGGCATTCCCACACCCAGTCACAGGAACCCCTTCTCTTTTTTTGATTATTTGAAACTTATGACTCAAGAGATCAGCCCCACACTGTCACACAGCTTGACACATCTTTAGCCCAGCCCATCCTTGACATTTCCCTTTCAATTTCCAGCAACCACATTCAAGAATCGAAGAATGAATCAAGGATCTTAGTTCTGGGTTTATTTATTATTTTTTCCACTTTTACTACTGATAAAAAACTTCTGATTTTCTAGAGAAAGAAATATGAATGATTATTTCCTCTGTTGCACTTTCATGAACAACCTTTCTTATGTGTCTTTATATTGTCATTTGTTTTCCCACCTCGCAACATCTTGCTGATTGCAAACAAATCTCAGTGGAAAAAAATCCTGATGTTTAGAAAATGCACATTTTTCTGAACTTTATTTTGTAAGGAATTAAATTTTCAGTCTAAAAGTAATCAAGTAGATAATTTCACTGTTTCTTATAATTTTGCTAAGTTGAAAGAATTAATTTGATCTCACCATCACTTACTTATGATTATGTATTACTTTTAATATAATTGTAATCGCCTATTTATATATTGTATTGAGACCGACGTACATTAGTGCATTATCAGAAAGGGTTCACTTCTTTCTTGACCAAATGAAAGCCAAATTGACCTGCCTTTATCTCCTGATAGGGTTTCATATTTCCAGGTCATACTCCTCCCTCCCTTACTTTGTCCATATTGTCAGTACTTGCACATTCTGGTCTCCAGCCAGGACAGATGGCACAGTCATGGAGTTCCTCATGATATGAAGATGCAGTTTTACCACCACATTAAATTACAGTCTTCTCTTTGACCTAACTTTGTGGCACTTTGTCCTCTCAGCTTTTCTTAGATCCTACAGTACCTCATTGCTCTGGTTTTCTAACCCCATTAATGGTGGTTATGGAGGACCCCTACAATGTCTCCTGATGGTCTTTCCTCCTTATCATTTCACCTTCTATTTGTCTCCAGTCATTTTCCATAAGATTCTTACTCCAATGCTGACAAAAATCTCCCAGGCTACTTTTGAGGTCTTTTAATTTTTGTACTTTTGCCTTTAGGTATTTACTACTGTGTGAAAAAATAATAAAAATCTCAAATACAACAAACAAAGGAAAACACGAGACTGGGATCACATTTTGAAATAGTCTTTAATTATGTGATCACATTTACCCTCAGATTCTTACTTTATTTTGTAATTACTAAGAAGATAATTTAGGAAGAAGACAGGCAATATGTTGTTTCTGTTTTCCTGTTCAGTGACTGCAGCAAATTTATCCCAGTTTATCCTCGAACCTTACTCAACCCTGTTCTAGAGATAAAACTAAAAATACCTTCTTGGGCTCTTCTCTTATGCTGAATACTGTGTCTTCTGAGGGTTTTTCAAATTCTTAGGAGCCAATTTTCAAAATGTTTCTGTTTCTGGGATCATGCTGACTGGAGAGAGAGATATCTGATTCGCATAATTAAAGGCAAATGTTTCCTCTAATTTTTGGGTGCTCAATTTCAGTGGCCCTGTTTTGATAATAAATGCAGCTGGGAACACAAATTAAGAGGATTTCCAGAGGAGCCTTATGGTTGCCCCAGTGATAAAATAGTCAGTTCCTCTCAGATTTGTAGGATCCATGGAGAGAGCTGGCACCAGAACCAGAGGACATGGATGTGTCTCTTCCAATGAAGATCTCTTCCACTTGCTGGAAACTCTCAGATATGCAGAAGATATGAGGTTATATCCACTAATCTCACAAACAGTGTGAAAGATTTCTTCTACTAGAAGGGAAACATCGCAAGCACCTTGCCACTTGCTATTTGCCATGTCAAACTTTGGTCAAGACCTTGACATTTAGGGGCAGGTGAACCTTTCTCATCATGTCCTGAGCAGCTGGGCAACATTTCAAAGAAATGCTTCTGGCTGGCCTCTGCAGGTGTGGTTTTGTCCCAGTTGGTTTATTGACCCCAGATGGGTGGTGAATAAATATTCACAGTGGCAGTATTTTGGTGCTGGTATCCAGAAAGTGCATCCTTGGATTTTCTGGGTTTGCTTTCTTGATGGAAAGCTAGAAGAAGAACCTTATGCCCTTGGTAAAAGGAATCGGAATGCTATTTGTGTATTTGCACTCTCCAGTCTTCAATAGATCCTAATGGATCATACACAAAATTTGAGCCCAGGCATGTCACTTCTTCGTCCAATGACAAACCTAGAGTTTGAAATTTTCTTTTTTCAAATCACAATCTGAAGAACACTCTAAAGGGGAAATTCTGAGAAAAGTTCTCCTGCTTTCTATGCCTTTTTCTTTTCTGGAAGAGGACCCTACTATCTTGTCTCCCATGCTGGTAAATCCAGAGGAAATTTCCCTAAACTTCAGTGCCATTCTGCAACCCCTCAAGAAAGATGAACTTTTCATAGTTCCAGCCCTTTGTTATTCTAAGTGCAACAGCTCTGCTGTGGTTTCAGTAAGTGATCAAAATAGACAATTTGCAGCTTCTTGAGAGAACAATAGAAGGAATGAAAAGACTAATGACAACAGCCAAGATTTGTGGCCCAGGGAAAGGAGGGCAACATCATTTTCCCATATTCAAAGTTGGAAAACATGAGTCCAATTTTCTTCTTTTCATCATCAGCAAATAATTTGGATGTTTCCCGTCCCTTAATTGTGCCTTTGTTTCTGTGATGAGGGGAAATCATTACCGCGAAAATCTGTTGGATAAATTTTTCCCACATCTGTGGAGTTTTTCGCCAAGTGAGCCATTTGTCCATTTGCAGGCAAATGAACAAGAGGAATTTCAGATTCTTGAGATGGAGCCTACACTGGGATGTTGGGAAGCATCATATTTCAGAAAACAGCTTGGGCTGAGCTAGGAGAAAAAATTTATAGATTCTGCCAAAATATGGACAAATGATGACAGATTCAGTCTTCTTTTGTGAATTTTGGGGGGAAAAATCATGTGTTTTCAGGACCATGAGATCTTTTTCTTCCACTTCTCACAACAGGTCATGGCACCATTCCCTGCTGGAATAAAAGCCCTGAGGATTTCATTTGGCTGTCACTTTCTTAAGGCTGAGAGCCCCATTCACAAAATCTTTTAACAGCCAGCACTGTAAAATATTTTCATGACATCATCTGTACTGGTGGTATCCAAAACAGATCTCTCCATGTTTCATTCTGTTCACCAAGGTTTGTCCTCACAATAGCCTCTAATTTCTCTACTCTATGACAAAAGAGCTGGCTAAAGGTAAAATTTTGGGAAGCTGAACCCTGCAGCCCCTTGATTTTTATTCTCAGAGCTGCTGGAGAGACTTAGGAGGACACATTTTGCAACAAAAAAATAAGCAACAAACAAACAAACAAAAAACCAAAAAAACAAGACCAAGGAAATTTGCTGTTAAACTGATCTTTAAGGAGTTGAAGCTGTTCACATTCCAGACTTCAGGAGACTGGATGTGGAATGAAACTGGAGCACTGGCCAGGCAGAGGACAGTGTGAGGGATTACAGCCTGGGTGAAACAGGTCCCTGTAGTGAGGAAATGTGCTGATGGAGGCACGGTGGACACAGGAAAGCAAAGCCCTGGCAGCTCTGTGATCCTTCCCTGGCCAACGTGGGGATTACACACTCAATCACAGCCTCTTGTACAATTTGGGAACAAAACAACTCCTGGTGTGTTTCGGTTACTGGCCAAATTAGAGCTTCACTGAGAAGGTCCCTTTCAATCTTACTCTCTTATCTGTCCATAAGCACTTCCATGTCACAACCTGTGTTGTGGGTTGCAAATAAATCACCAATATGTGCATCAGTGTGATAAATTGGAGGGATCAGGTCAGTCTCTGGACCAGAGAGATACAGGATAGAAAAAGCCCAGATCCTCTCTGGGATTACTTAAAGCAGACAGAATTTGGTCACTCTTTTAAACTGTTTCCAAACCTGAATCAAAACCCATCATGGTTAAAAACCAAGGGAATAAACAAACCCTGTGTGCATTGTATTTTTCCATGTCCTCTTTATGGTGGCAGGTGGCTTTGAAGTCATAATAACAGGAATTAAGAGTTCAAATGGCAAATATTCAAAAGCACGGTCTCCATCTCCACATGCCTGTATTTGTGTTCTAGCCCTGGGATAAAAAGGAGCATTTTCTGCAAGAAGATATGATGCCAGCCCCCTGCATGTGGCTTTGCAGCTTGGGCTACACACACTGATGTTATATTCTGATATTCTCTACAGGATATTGCAAATGCTTCCTGTTAGGATTTTAATATACTAGGATATCTTGCATATGGTTTTCCCCTCCTCCTTATAGACCTTGGGTATATAGGTGTTTTCTCATCTCAGAGGCTTGGATTGACATTTCAGCCAGGAGGGAAAAGTCATGGGAAGTCATTCATTTCACGAGGGAGAAAACTAATTTCCTTGCTGTTTTAAATTTGTGAGACTGTTTTTGAGAAACCTCCCAACTGATGTGCAATTTTTCAGGCAGCAAAAATTCCTTTCAGGTATGTCTGGTCTCAGATTTGCATCTTCATCAGGATTTGAACCTGGATGCCTTTACTGCATTACTGCCATAAAATTGAGAGAGCTGCTTTGCTGGTGTGGCTCACAGGCTGTTGTCCTCTAGCAGATTGATCACCAGAACTAAATATGCCACTCACTCTGATCATCTGCACTCTTAAATACATCCATCCTGGTAAATCTCTTGGTGTTTATCTTTGAATTTAGAAATGGCAACATTAAGATCCTGTTTGGCAAGGTTTATAATAGAAAAAGAGAGATAGAATTCAAATTTTAGTTCAACATCCAAGAGGAAATTATGTCTCACTATAAAAAATCCCCTAGCAATTTGAATGTGTCTTCCTGCATTTAGAAAAAAAGAAGTCACAACTATTTGAAATAGCCTAACACACAGAAATCTGAACTTGGTAGTGCTGGGTTTTGTGGATCCAATCAGTAATGGGAACACAAGTATACAGACTTTTTATTCCTCTTTTTTTCAGGATACTTGGTAATACCATCACAACTGGCATTATACAGAGTGTGAGCACTGCCAAACAGCATCAGAACTGCTCAGGATGTCTGGGAAGGGTTCTATCCCCAAAAATATGTCCCAAATGGAGGTCCTCAGATGACATTTTTTTCTGTGGAAAATTATGGAAGAGTTTAGAATCTTGGTTTTTTCTCTTGTTTGAAAAGAGACAACTGGAAAGCACATGATTAATGAATGATGTGACAGAGTTTTATAAACTTATGAATGATGGGGAGAGTTATGACCAGGAAATAATTATTCATTGTCTTGCTCATTGCAAGCGGTGGAGTGTTCAAAACATCAAGTAGACGTGGTACTTTGTGGTATGGTTTGGTGGGCGTGGTGGTGTTTGGTCAAAGGTTGGACCTGATGGCCTTGAAGGTCATTTCCAACCTTAATGATTCAGTGATTCTAATTTGGGGCTGGGCAGTGGAGCAATCAGACCAAGCAAAGAGAAGCAATTTCTCAGGCAGCACTCAGTGACTTTATGCATCTCTTCCCCCCAGAATACAGTGAAATACAGAAAAACCTCAAACTGTTTTGAAGGGGAATGAACAGACTCATGAGAGATAAATCTGTGACTGGCTGTTAAACACTGAAATCTCCATGTAACTTGTGCATGCAGGAGTCACCTGCCAGAAGGTAAGAATTATCCTGTTATTTGCCTGTTTACTGTGTTTTATCACAATAGCCATTCCTGCCTTTTGTTGAAAGTATTCTGCCTAGCTGGACCATTGGTCTATGAAATAATTGTGGTTTTTTATGTGACTCATTTTGCCCAATGTGAAGGTCTCATACAGACAGGGATCTTCAGCAGCCACTGATGGGAAGTGTTGGACATCTACAACCACTGAGCCATTAAATTGTTCTGCTCTGTGGGGGTGAGGAGGCCAAACCTTTATTTCCGTGACCTCAAAACTCTTGAAAAATATTCTGATGTGTAAAAGAGGGGGAAAGAAATGAGGCTGAGGAAAACGAAACTCGAGTTCTTCTGTCACTGGAAGCTAAATCATAATCATTACCATTAATTATCAGTACTTAAGAGTCTTAGTAATGAATCATCTTGTCAGGAGTGTTAGTGGGATGAATGGCTGAATGGTAACAGATCTTAAATCTGAGCATCTCCACCTATTCTGCAGTTCCTTCCAGATTAGACTGGGCTGCAGCTCCTGGCAGTGCACCTTTGCTGCTGATAAACAGCAGCATTCTTCCTTCAGGGCTGTCAGTCCCAGGTCTTTTAAGCAGCATTGCAATAATTTTAATTAAAAAAAAAAAAACAACGAAAAAAAAAAACAAAAAAGCCTAGAAACTAAATCATGAAAGATAATGGAGAGGAAATCAATGTTTGGAGACAAGATGATTAAGTCAGGAAAGAAGAAGCTTTGGTAATGTGTAGCCACAACTGGAAAAATGCACACACAAACACACAAATAAATCTGAATTGCTTAAGGAATATGAGTATAAATAAATGATATTTTATAGCTCACCAAACTGCCAAACATGCCATAACCCTGTGAAAACCACTTAGGCTTTAATGGCTGAAAGGAATAAAGCTGACAGAAGAATAAATTGCTGGTGCACTCTGACACCCAAATACATCTCCTATGGAAATAGTGCTGTTCTCCTCATTGGCCTCAAAAAAGCCACAGAACTGGATGACTTTAAAGGTAGCCACGCTTGGCTTGGTAGGGCTGTATATCTTGGCTTGAAGAAGGCTCGGGAGATGCTCTCCAGTGAGACTTTGGGAGTTGAGGATAAGAAGTGAGCAAGCAAATGCTGGCACCACTGGTGGGATACCTGGTGTGGAAAAGTTTGGTTGGCAGGTTCCTGGGGCAAAATCAGAAAATTTAGGAGCTGAAATTTGAATTTATTCACACCAAAATAGCACAGTTGACCATGCTGCTTATTGTGTTCAACCTCGTCTGCTCAGTGTAAATCCTGCCATGGATGCTGGGTCCTAGAAAATTCACTGTGAACCCCCAAAGGCCACAAGATATGAAGCAGAACTTTCAGTGCTCATAATAAACTAAAAATTATATATTTTAATATTTTAAAAGATAAAACCCAACACAAAACCAAGATGTCCAAGGAATCAAGAGAGACTAAGCATGTTGCTTTTGTACCTTCATTTTCAATAACTGGAGATTTGTAAGGTGGAAAATGGCCAGATAGTCCTAGGATATGTCTCTTGTCCTAAGGAAGAAGGTCACCCCTTCTCTCCATCTGTTCCTCTAAATTCAGTGTTTAGTGTATGATATGGACCTGAGGTCATAACAATATGGGGAGAGGAACAAAGGACATCTTTGGTTAGAAAAGAATATTCTTCAAATCATTAAACGCTGACATCCCCATTAACCTAAGCTCTCCTGACAGATAGGGGAGTGCTAATGAATATAATCCCTTGAGCTAGGGATGAGAGTCCTGTCTTCCTAAGGTCTAACACAGGTCACAGGACAGATGAATGGAACCCTTAGAGCCCCTATTTCTGTCCATTTACTGTAGGAGAAGTTAAGGGTGACAAGCTCAGCAATAGATTCGATAATGCAGGCATCTAAACTTCAGTGAGATGAATCATACAGTCAATGCCCTAACAGTGAGGACACTCATTATTCTTATATGGAATAATTGAGCATGGAAAGGGGGAGAAACATCCCCATTGCTTCTCACCTTTACTGGCAATAAAGCTGCAGACATCTACTGTACCATCTATTAAGTTTCCTTGATCTCTGATTCTTATTGCATTATCAAAGCAGGTGAGACACTGTGTTGGCATAATATGAGCCTTACACACATTCTTCATATTTCCATCATTCTTGTCTCAGCTGAACCAATGCTGACATGAGCTGAATAAAAGGCATAATACAGTGTCAATTCACACTCAGGTAAAGCAGCTGTAAAAATGTTTATATGTGTTTACACTTGCAATGCTTCTTTGATCATCATGATGAGCCCTTGAATGTTTCTGTCAGTGGGAAGATCTGATTTGGGATTATTTTGTTACCTTTCTATGTAAGGGCAGACTTCCTAAACTATCCTACATGAAGTAAGAGTGTTTAAAATCTTGGCTTCACACATTCCCTGGCAGAGGTATCAGTGTGCAGACAGGGAGGAGCAGCAACAAAGCAGGAGGTGTGTTGTCTTCACAAGAAATACACATCTCAGTCTGATAAAATACACATCTTTTCTGATAAAAGATGCAGAGCCAGCACATCAGCACCTGCATGGCTCCAGGGCTCTCCTCCTGCAGGGCCATTCATCCTCCAGACTCATTGAGATTAAGAACACTGCCAAAAAAAACCCCAAACTAAAGGCTTAAAACAGCTTTCAAGGGATTTTTTACACACTTTTTTAATCAGCCCTTTTTTCCTCTGTCTTTCTAGCTTCAGGTACTACTCCTTTATTCATCTGTGGATTCCTGCCAGATTCGGGATGCTCACATCCCAAACTGATGTATTTCTGTGGAATAGCTGTATGGATACCATGATGGGCGGAATAAAGTTTGATTTTAAACACAAGACAGGAGACCAGTGTGATGGTGGGAGTCTTCCCATACATCCTCCCCACCAGCCCTCAAACACACACCACCTCTTCCTTTTCAGTCTTTGATGGGAAATGTGGTTTGTCCTAAGATAAGACAACCAGGTGGGAATTGCAAGAGGAACTGTCTGGATGTATCATTATTGAATTATAGGGATGATGGAGCTGAGCTGTTGGTGAACATCAGCCTGAAAGGGGATAAGATGCTGCTGGAGGCTGGGCCAGCTGGGTAAACTGGTCTCCAAGATTGCATGTGACTTCTGGGTGGATCCTTTCCCTGACAGAGATGCCCAGGATAGAACTGTCCGGAAGATGGGGTAATACTTTTGGATGCATAAACAAGAATCACTAAAATCCAGTCAAATATGGAGGTGAAATCCTAAAGTATCACCATAGGTGCTGTGTTGCCTTGTAATTGTGAATTCTGCTAGCCCAAAGACTGTAAACCTGTACATTTCTACCTGAACATGCCTGTATTATAACCCTGATCACCTTATCAGTGTGAGGGAGAACTGGTGAAGACAGCTTGAAAATTGCAAGGGACCCAGGACCTAACAAAAGTGGAAATCTGACTTTTCTACAAAGCAATTTTTTTTACTTTTGGTAGGTTAAGGGCAAAAAAGAAACAAGGGAAAGGGATAAGGAAAACCTTCTTATTCAGTCATAAGATTCAGAGTTGACTCTCTTGCCAGACTTAGGCCCGGACGTGGGTTTAAACTAAAGGTTTAGTCCTAAAGCTTTTAACAGCACTTAAACTTCACAGCACTTAATTGATAGCTTAGATCAAACAATTTAACACAAGATTCTATAGAATTTACTATAACCACAACATTAACTCACTTATAGGCCTGACTTACAAATCTAATGTGCTCAAGAATCTATGAGAACAACATTCATTGTACATTTGCTATAGGATATCGACACTGCCTGCACACAGACCTGAAGGAGTATGTACAAGGTATAAACCTGTGAATAACACCTCTCACAGTCAGGGAAGGACTTACATTTGATGCTTTCATGTCTTCTCAATAGGTGAAGAGGTGAGCCTTGGGGAGTGAGAGGGATCAGCCCAGGATCCATCATCATTCACTGGTCCTCCAAGTACAGCAAATTTCAGAATTCATTGGCTTTGAGAGGTGGCCTCTCAGATGGAGATGCTGGTCACAGCCCTCTGTGGTCCAGGAGAACTCAAAAGGTCTCATTCTGAACCTCTGTTTATAGGGCTGCAAGAGAGTGGGCTTTAGCCACAGCAATTTTCCATCCCAGCCATAATTAAGGTCAGCAACTTTTCAAAGTTCCATAAGAAAAGATGTTGTTCCACTCAGGTTGTTATTCTGGCAAGAAAAGGAAGTTTCTGAGGCTGTACATTAAAAAGCAGAGCTCATTAGACAGCACAAGTTCCTAGGAGAAGTCTGTATTTTTGANACTGGTCCTCCAAGTACAGCAAATTTCAGAATTCATTGGCTTTGAGAGGTGGCCTCTCAGATGGAGATGCTGGTCACAGCCCTCTGTGGTCCAGGAGAACTCAAAAGGTCTCATTCTGAACCTCTGTTTATAGGGCTGCAAGAGAGTGGGCTTTAGCCACAGCAATTTTCCATCCCAGCCATAATTAAGGTCAGCAACTTTTCAAAGTTCCATAAGAAAAGATGTTGTTCCACTCAGGTTGTTATTCTGGCAAGAAAAGGAAGTTTCTGAGGCTGTACATTAAAAAGCAGAGCTCATTAGACAGCACAAGTTCCTAGGAGAAGTCTGTATTTTTGATAAGCTTGAGAGAAGATCAGCCCAGGTGCTGTTTGTCAGTGCCAAAGACTAATGAGGATTTCAGATCACTTCGGTCCGAGAAGAGTGGGATGCACCACCAGAGCTACATACTGGCCTTTAAAAATTATTTTTTATTTTATTTTGAATGAACTAAACTCACATACAAAAAGCAGGCGGGGAAAAAAATGTTGTAAGAGGATCTGGCAGATAAATAAGATTGAACAAATGAGATATTCTGGAGGCAATCGAGATTGAAAGCAGGTTTAATGTAAAACAAAATCCAAAATATACAGTTACAGCAATCACTCAATACTGGAGAAATGGTACCAGAGCAGTTTAAGGCAGATCTCTATATAAAACCCAGCACTGAAACCTTAGGAAACTTTTTCCTTCATCTTTCCTGATCTCTTAGCAGAAGAATCTTGTAATAAGAAGTGAACCTCAAAGAGCTTTTGGTTGACTTATGTCACTGTGGGTTCCCAAAGTAATTAGGGCTTTATAAACTTTCTGAAGACCCAGCTCTCCTTTCCTTTTCCTTTTCTCCTACACAGTACCTTTGCTACCCACGCTCCTAAACTTTTTCCAGTTTTGTTTCCTGTCAGAAAGCACTACCAAATTCAGTGACATAAAATAGATGGCTGAGTGAAGAGAAATTTAAGGTTTCATTGAGGGAAGTTTCCACAGTTATTGAGATACATTATGGTGTTTTTGTGTTAGTGAGGCTTCTTCCCCCTCAGTTTTTCCCACTCAATTTTTCTGTCCATTTACTAAAAGGCTGTATTTTCAAACTGCCTTAAGAAGCTAAGACTGTTAGAATGTTCAACATCTCTTGACTCAGTGTAAGCTAGAGATCCATGGAACAGTATCCTGGTGGAGAGCTCTGTCTGCTGCAAGTGATATTTCATGATAATACAATCCTCAAATACCAGTTATGTTCGTTCTGTAACTTTACTTCTGTAAGAAAATCTGGATTTCTCAGGGAGAATGCTTGCTCAGTGTATTGGGAAGAGTAGTGAACTGATACTTTTACACTTGCTGAAATATTGCAAGTCTTGGTGTTATAAAGAAAATCATTGTGGTATGAAGACCCATCCTATTTTCCTCCTGCATGAAAATGTGTCTTGCTCTGAGATAACAGGTTCATTCCATTCCTGAACCCATGTTTGTCTGGAGACCAGTGAGCGAGGAAAGCAGAGGAGTGGCTTGGAGAACAGGCTCAGGCATTTCCCTGTGTGGCTGTGTTGACAGAGACAGAGGGGCTGGATAATGGGATGATGCTATCTCTGAGGATACCCAGAGAGTGGCAGGAAGATGAGAGAGCTCATGCATCACTGTCCTCTGCCTGGCAAACAAAGCCTTGCTCCAGAACTAGGCAGGAATGCTTGTTTTTAGTGCAGGTGACAGGAAGAAATATTATTTGCTTTTATTCATTCTCATGAATAGCAGTGGTGAAGATGACAGCCAGGACCAGGGTAGATCCCTGTGTGATGTGTCCCCCTGCCTCTTTACTGTGTTTTGTCATCCAGCAGCTAAATGAGTGTGGGGGAGGAGGGAAATCCTGCCTTGCTGAGTCTTTTACCTTCTCAGAATCATGGGCTGCACACCACTCTTCCCTCTGAGGTGTTTGGTGGGTAGCAGGCCTCATCTTTTGTCAAGGCTGTTTCAGACTGTGACAAATTTGTTCCCTGAATCCACACTCTTTTTAATCTAAATGTCAGGTAGGAAATTAAAGCCCTGCTGAAATGGAGTGTATTACCAGCATTTTATTAGATCACAAACAATTTAATAACCAGATAGAGGAAGAAGGTCATTTTGTTGTCAGTCCAGCTTATCTCATAAATTAGGCATCAGGTTTTGCACAAAAGCATCTCTCAGCAAATAAAATTATCTGGTTTGATGAAGGACCTCTGTCCATGGAAAACACAGAACACAGATTAAACAGGGAGCCCTGTAACAAAATTATGATCCAGAAATGTATGAAAGGGGATGGGTTCTTCTAAAATACTTTTCACACATTTGCCCTATTAATGGCAAGTAAATGCCAAAGTAGCAAAGGACATGCCTTCCTGATGAATTCACGTGGAATTCTTTCAAGGTCAGTAAACAAAAGGGTTGGCAGATGAAATATGGATGATAAATAGGGTAGCTCTTAGTGACCTCAGTGGCTGAAAATGGAAGAAACTCAGAACATTATCTCTTCACTAGAAATATTTATAGCCTAGAAATTACACTTTTCTGAGCAGGAGCAGGGCAACGAGTGATGCTAAGCAACATGGCATCGATTCCAACATATCACACCACAAATCTCTCTCTGGGATGAGGGAAAGGAGTGACAAGGAAATGGCTTGGTTGGAGCAAAATTTATTTCTGAGAATATTATGAATGTCTGGTCTAGCTCAGATTTGTCTTCCTGCAGCTCTCTGAGGCACAGGGATTTCTACACCCCTGCCTGTCTCCAGCTGTGTTTTGTTATTTAATCCTCATTAGAGTGAAATTAGACTCGTGCATTAAGTGTCCCACTACAGTGAGGGCAGATTGTGATACTTTATGTCCTGAGAGATGCTGACTCCTGAGACAAATGTGCAGTGGCAGCAGCAGAAGCTTCATGAAAACATTCATGGAATCATTAAGGTTGGAAAAGACCTTTAGGATCATCAAGTCCAACCACCAACACAGCAGCACCACCACTACATTCATCACTAAACCATGTCCTCAAGTGCCACGTGTTTTTTTAATACTTTCAGGGATGGTGGCTCCACCAATTCCTTGGGCAGCCTGGTCCAGTTCTTGACAACAATTTCCATGAATAAATTTTTTCAAATATCCAATCTGAACCTCCTGTGGCTCAACATGAGGCCTTGTCCTCTCATTCTGTCACTTGTTACCTGGGACAAGAGACTGACACCCATCAACTTCCTACTTAAATTCTGCTGCCACCATCCAGCTGGAGAAATCACCAGTGAGGATTAAATGGAACCTTTCCCTTGTATGAGAGGAGCTGACTTGCATCTCATTTCCTCTTTTCTCTGCAAAGTGTGACATTGGCCTCTCCTCAAAACGTAGCCACACAAATCTTCTACCCCTTTGCCATGTGGGCCTGGGGAAGCTGTGAGGCACCAGTCTTCAAAAAACGAAGAACTGGAACAAAGTTCTGCAGAAGAAGGAGTTTTTAAGAATTCTATCACCCCAGTGAGTGGGTGGCAGTGTTTCAGCAAGCTCAGCATGCAAACCAATGTTTGTGCTGGAATGCTCATGGTGACTCTGTCTAAGAGCCAGGTCTGGGTCATGTCTACATGGACCAGATCTGTCTCTTGGTCATGTTCTTTAAAACTCCCCGACAGGAGCTGCAGCCAGGTGGGGGTCAGCCTCTTCTCCCAGGTAACTAGCAGCAAGACATAAGGGAATGGCCTCAAGTTGTGCAAGGAGACGTTCAGGTTGGATATTAAGAAAAATTTCTTTACTGAAAGAGTGGTTAAGCATTGGAAGAGGCTGCCCAAGGAAGTAGTGCAGTCACCATCCCTGGAAGTGTTCAGACAAATGAGTAGATGTGACACTTCCTGGCATTATGGTATTTTGTTAAACCTTGAACTTGATGGTCTTGAAGGTCTTTTCCAACCTTAATTGTTCTGTGTGTGCCAAAGCTCATACCTTCCTTGATATTGCTTGTAGAACAGCCCATCCTTCTCATTACTCTGCTTCACACAAAATTATTCTGATTAATACCTACTCTGATGTGATTTTATCTGCCCAAACTACAGCTTTGACCATACCTGGAAATCTAGCCTCATGCAATAAAGTGGTTCAGCCTCACTTCTACTCTGCTGTTAATGAACTGCCTCTATTCCTCTTTTTAATTCTATAGTGTATTCCTGGCCAGTCTGGCTTAGCAACCACTTAGATTAAAGGGAAATGTTTGAAAAAAAAAGCTGGAGAAGCCTTTCTGGTGCATGGATACCATCAGTGTGAAACTGAGCTGTTCCAAATACTTTGACTCTTTGCCTGTGCAGACCAATGTAAGACATAAATGCATTCCTAGAATCAGAGAATCACAGAATGGTTTGGGTTGGAAGGGAGCTTAAAATAGTCTTATTCCAATGCTCCTGTCATGGATGAGAGACGAACTTGTTGGTTTAACTTTCTGGTTTTGAGAAATAAAGCAGAAGAATTTTTTTTTTTAAGAGCAGAAGTAATAGTATTTTTATTTCTGATATGATAAGGGCATGCAAACTACTTGGTGAATAAATGGGAATTTACTCACATCTTCTTCTTTGGGTAATGGATTTCTAGTTTCTCAGTGGCTGAGAAAACAGAAGCTGGACCTACAAATACCACTGGGTTTCTAATGCTATTGACCCAATGACATCCTAATTTTGTGCAGCTAGTAAACCACAATCTTGCTCCTCATAATAGTTTGGACATGATATATGGATTGATGGGGTGCATAATAGCAGAATTTTTGTTCACAGAATATGTGATCTCTTAACATGGGTACCATTAGTCAAGGAAAGGATTTTTATTGCCAAATGAAAAGGGATGTTCATCCCCAGGACACGGAATGGTTTGCTATCTTAAAATGAAAGGAAAGCCATGTCTCCAGAGAGATTTATGGACCATTCAAGGTTAAAACCAAGAAGAGCACACAGCATGGTTTTACAGCTGAACATCTAATCCAATGTTTGGATTTATTTACTGTCTTTGTATAGATTATTTTAATGCTGGTGTCAGCAAGGCTGTGGACTTCCACAAGACTTTATAAACCTATTGTTGATGAAGTGAGTGGTTTAAAAAATAGACTTCTAAGAGGAAAGTAAAGATTAGAATAGGACACTTGTGTAGTCTGGATCTATTGGTAGGTACAGGACATATAAAAGTGATTTAAGACCCTCAAATGCTGGATCCTACATGTAGGCAGCACAAATACAACCCTTTCTGGATGGACAGGGGTCAGTACAGTTCCCCAGGAGAGACTGAAGCAGTTTGCTGTCGTTTAACATGGAACACAGCTAAACACCACAGAGCTGTTCACTCACCCTCCTGTAGAGGGAACAGGGAGAGAAGTGGGGAAAAAAAAGGGTGAAACTTGTGGGTTGAGAAAAAGACAGTTTAGTAGGACAGGGAAGGAAGGGGAAATTATAATAATGGTGAAAGAATGCATAAAATAAGTGATGTATAATGCAATTGGTCATCACCTGTTGACTGATACCCAACCAGTCCCTGAGCAGTGTCTGCCACTTAAGTCCTGCCAGTTTTATTGATTAACATGACATCACATGACATCACATGGTCTGTAATAACCCTTGGCTCAGTTGGAGTCAGCAGAACCAGCTCTGTCCCCTCCCAGTTTCTTGTGCACCCCCAGCCTTCCTCTGGCAGAGGAGTGTGAGAAATGTCCTTGACTTAGTGTAAACACTGCTCAGCAACAACCAGCAGTGTGTCTTGGACATTATTCTCATCCTAAATCCAAACCACAGCACTGTACCAATCACTAGGAAGAAAATTAATTCTATCCCAGCTGAAACCAGGACATGGTATTTCCAAAAAAACCTCAAACCAAGTAACAACAACAACAAAACACTGAAATACTCCCTAAAAAAAACAAACCAAAAAACAAAAAAAACCCCAACAAACAAACAAAAAAAAACCCACCAAAAAACACCCCAACAAAACAAACAAAACAAGGAAACAAACAAACAATAAACAACCAGATGCTATAAACTAAAATCTGGAACAAAATTTCCAAGATGTTCCAAATCAGATGGTGGTCAAATGATAACATCACCCATGGGTTTATTCAAAAAAGTTTGTTTAGCTGAGGTAGAAAGAGGACTTCACCTATGTTCTATGAAACTGCAGATGCTGGGATGTCACAACACTTCTGGGTTGCCAGGCACTCATAAAGGATGTGTAATCATGGAGAAAGTGCGTGGAGGAGTCACAAGGTGTTTCTCTCAAAGTGAATACCAGTTAATACCTGTAAATACCAGTTTGCTTATTGCAAAGCTGGTGAGAACTGACTTGATGGTACTGGGCAGAAAACAGCAGGCTTAATAGGGATGCTTAAGCCATGCAAAAATCCACAATTTTCTTATCAGATGGGTTCAAGAGAGGGATACACTTCTTTTTATAAAGCGAGGAGGATTTGTTCCAGTGGTTAAACCACTACAGAAATCAATAAAATTTCCATGTCTTAATATCTTTCAAAAAGTGTACAGCTTTCCAACAAGGCAGTGCTGCAGCTAAACACCCACTTGCTTTTTCTGTGGGAGGAACTTGGCAAATAGCTGTGCACGGTGTGATATGTGAGGTTAGATTATGTTGTCAGTGTGTGCTCCTGGCATTAAAATCTCTGCTTCTAAAACTCATTGTCTGATCCAGGACTACTGACTGTACATCCCACGGAGTGTGGTGCAGCAGGAAACATCCCCAGAAGCTCATCTTGTGTGAAACAATTCCTGTTCTTTCCCATGTTATCACCTTGTCAGGACATCATAAAGTTCTATTATCCAGGGTTTACTCATATTTTCCTTTATTTCTTCATATTTTTTAAAAATTACTTTTAAATTTATTTCTCTGTTGGATACAGCCATAAGAATGGTAGATATTAAGGTATTTAAGTAGATGACTAAGCTCTAGTCTGGCACTAGCTGAACAGACTGGAATATTTGGACATGACACGAGATATTGCAAAATATAACAGAGTGAGAATCTTATAAAAGTTACAAGGAACATCATGATGAATGGCCAGGTTTCACAGGTGGAGTTAAGTAAAGGACAACCAAACTTCAGCACTAATTGGAGGGGAATTCTGGAGACCTTTGGGCCCTTACAAGGCCAAGAGTGACTAGAGATCAATATCAGTAATATCAAAGAAGGCTGGGATTATACAGGTGATGGTGTCATAAATATCAAATTTGAGTATGGCTACAGTCAAACTGGGACAAATGGAGAAAAAAAACCCTTAAGGGAGAGTTGTTTATCTGTGAGGGCACAAAGGCAGAGAGAAGAAGAGGTCAGGATGGATTGGGAAGAGAAAACACTGGAGAATGGAGATGAGGGTGAAGGGTTGTCATCTACCCTCTTGTCCATCACAGTCTGCTCCTGATAATTTTCCTCTCTGAAGATGCACTTGTGGGAAGCAGTTAATGGAGATGTAAGTCTCAGAGTACTAGAGAAACCTGGGCACTAGAGAAACCAGGGGTCTGAGAGTGCATATTTTGTGGGGTTGTTTCAAGAACATTAAACTGGGTCACTGAATTCAGCTTTCAGCTTTCATCTAGAACAGGAAATGCAAAGAACAAAATCCTGTCAAAATGGGAATTCCTGTATTCTGAACATGAAATCTGATGGGATGACAGAAATCTGCATCACTCTTTTTTACAGTTTTTCAGATGAAGAGTTCAACTAAAACTCAGCCATGAGGTCACCTAGAGCCAGTTATAACCAGAAATAATCTTCAAGTCAGATGCCAATATCCAAACCCTGACCATTTGGGAGAATTTTAATCCATTAAGCAATTAGGTCATTTCTCTAATTGAAACCAGGCCAAGATCCAGTCTCTGACATTGCATAATATTGGGAAAGACTGTGTTCTGACCAGTCTCAAGGGCCATCTAATTAAGGGCTGATTAAAGTAATACTGATGAAAGGTTTTTAGTTTGTTCTATGACTTTGGGTAGCACTTTGATTCAGCACAGTGCCAGTGGTGGAGCTGGTTAATCACTGGGGTTATTGCTGCAGATGCTTGATGAAAACAGAAGCCAGAACTTGTGCTGTATTTACAAATTACTCCTTCGCTGTTGTTGAAAGATAAATACAGGAAAAGACAAGGAAAATATGGTCAGATGATATTTAATAAAAGAGCCTTTTCAGAGGCCTGAATATCCATTCCTGTGGAGGCAATAGTTAACAGGATCAACAATCCAATCCATCTCAATCTGTGCACATAGGCAGGGCCATATCCCTGCCACTATTTACCTGCTCAAATTTATCTTCTCATTTGCCTTCTTATTGATACATAGATCTCTCTCTTTCATGTTTCCAGAGCACTTGGCACCCTGTGGTCTGATTGTTCAGCTTCTGGTTTTGTGGCCATCCTGTGCAAAAGGGACAGAGAGGCTCTGGAAGTGATGGCTGCAAGGCAAAGCTCCATGGTGCCAGTGGAGATGAACCTTGCAGAGGGGGTTCTGAGGGTTTTTTGAGCTTAGGGTCCACACGACTAAAGGAAGGTGTGAACCTTGGGTCATCATGTTCAGTCCTTTCTGTGAGAAACACAGAACAGAAACCCCTCCAAAACTGAGCAAGCACCAGCAGAAAACTGGGAGTTCGGGACTGGAAATCTACAGAGAAGCTTTGCTTTAATAATTAAAAACATGTCCTGTGCAGTTTGCTCAGGTTGTAGCTCTCTGCTTTTGTTATCTCCACTCTTTTATGATCTTATTTGTCTAGTTATGCATCCGTTTTTTGTTTTTATTTTTTTAATCACCTCAGCAATTGTATTCTCCTGTGATCTCATGACTGTTTTTCTTTTCTTTATATACTTTCTTCCACTACAGAGGCAACTATTTATACACAAAAGTACAGAACAAGGAAGAGGAGAAGTTCTTGCAGCATTTATTTGACTGAACAATTTGCTTCACTAATCAGGTGAAGAAACTTTACTGTTTTGTTGATGGGATGAGTAGATGAAGCCATCAGGCATCTCACTAGTGTTTTGCAGCAGAAAAAGCACTTTATAGTGATAGGAGCTCCTTACTTTTTCTCACTATGACATACTGCAGTATCCATCTCCAAAATAACATTTTTGTGCATCTGTATCTCAAAAGATAATCCAGAGGAGGCCTAGATTCTTTGTAAAAGGTTTATGGTCATCATTGCCTACCACACTTCCCCTTTGAGTCTCCTTTTATCACTCAACCCAGGCAGCAGATTAATTCTCTCCTAAATGTAAAATCTGATTATATTTTTTCCATAAATCAAGACACTATCAGAGAATTTACTCCGGGGCAGTGGCTCTCTGCCCTGGCTTTATAAAGATTTTAGTTTAGAAAGGGTCCCAGCAGAATCTGCCTTTGTCCCCAAAACCTTTCAGTTGTGGAAGGCAGTGCCAGTGAGATGCTGTGCATGGCAGTTACTCCACAGCTGTTTTTAGGGTGAGAAATGAGAACAGATGGAGCAGCTGTGGCAGAAACAATCTCCAGGGTGGAAAACTCATGTCATTTTAGTGAGAGCTGATGAGCTGAAGCTGGTGTCTGTGAGAGATTTTTCTCTGCTGTATAGGTGGAATCAAGCAGGGGATATTAAATATGCAGTTCCGCAAGGGAACCACTGAAGTATCAGATAAATTAAGATGGAGCAATGGATTCAGGTGGTGTGTTAAATGTCACTTTTAGGTAGTGTCCTAGCACGGATACCTGAGAGGAATATGTGGATTTATATGCATGTCCTCAGCCAGCTTGGAGCCTCAGCATTGCTGTCACTGTGTTCATCCCCACTTGTAGAAAGTGGAAACACATGAATGCTTTATTGAGCATGAATGTTTTACAAGAAACAGGCTTCCTGAAACATTCCATTTGATAAAATTGAGATGCTGGACAAGTTTCCAGTGACTCCAATCTTCTGCTATCATTGTTCTGAAGGACAGATCTCCTTTAGGAATTGCTGCAGCAGCAAGGACAAGCACAGCTGGGGAATATCCTGCTGGCTGCCTGTCTCCATCTGAGGAGGGCCAGGTTTGCAATATTGCAGTTCTCACCAGGAGGAGCAGAGTGCCTGGGACAAGGAACTATTCAGCCTGACAGGCTGCAGAAGTCAATGAACTCAGACAAAGCTTCAAAATTACATTTTTTATGGTCAAATCCACTAATGCCCTCTGTACTTCCACCTTATCTTGTACAAAAGATGCTGCACAGCAACATTACCCCAGGAGAGCAAAGCTGGTATCCTCACTATCATATAATCATTGCTTTTTGTTTCCCCCAACAGACACTGATTTTCCATTCTTACCTGGGTTATGAGTGCTGGAAAATTTGAAAAGAAGCAGAGATTTACCAATCAGGGAAAAAAAAAAAACCTCTCTTCTTTTTAGCTGGGCTGGTGTCCCATGAGGGCATTGCTGTGTTTGAAAGGCTGGGATTCAATTTATTGTTGTCAGCTGACTGTGTCACTGAGAGTAGAGTTAGGTTTGTAGAGTTTTTCTGGGGCATATTTATTCAGAATAGGTATTCCAGAGCCACAGTTACTCAATATTCCAACATCACACAAAGGTGTGTTCAAGCTATTACTACTACTGAAGCAAAATTGAAGAAACTCAAGAAGAACTATTTGAGGAGGAGGAGGAAGATTTCTGACTCTTGTTTGAGGGCAGCAGCAAATAAGAGTGTCAGTGATGAGCCAGAACGACACAGAACAGTAATGGGAGCTGAAATTTCATTGCCAGAGCAGATTTTGTCTGGTTGCTTCAAGTTCTTATGACTCCTAAAGCAAAGCTGAACTGTCACCAGCCCAGCTACCAAAACTCATGGCCAGGGAACCTGATAATTCAATGTATTTTGCTGAAGAGCAGCTGATATAAAGGGACCTTAAGACAAATTACTGTTCAAATACAAATCACAACAGTTTCAGAACTAAGAAGGAAGTTTTGTCTGTGTTAACTCCGCCATAAACAAAAAAGAGGAGGTGCCTTCAGTTATTAAACATTTTTTGGTTTTATGGTTGCTAAAGAAGGATAAACGTTTCTTTCTGGATATATTAAATGCTTTTTTAAATGTTTAAAATTAAGGAAGGTAGTCAAAGAGAAGGATCTATTCCCACAAAAATAAACAAAGTCAACCTCCTAAATAATTTTTACAAGTATTTTGCAAAGAACTACAACAGATGCAGTAGAATGAACATTTCCTAGAATATCACTGAAGGCACAAGCAAAATGTCTGGGATATGATCTTAAGTACAAAGAGATAATTCTTTTTATGTTTCAGTCATCTCAGACTCATTTTCTCCATTATGCCTTTAGAATAAATGTATTGGGTGAAAGTCCTCTGGGACTTAATAAGTCTTGAGATCAACTAATGTCTGTAACGAGTGTTTTCCTTTCAGAACCACTAGCATGGGAAAAATTCATGGAACTGAAGAAGGGAAAATTAGTTTTGTTAGAGGAACTGGTCAAAGAACATAACACACTCACTTGCAAAAGCAATGGGGAAATTAAATAAATTAATGGTAGTGGAAATTGAGGCAGTAACACAAGTTCAAGTGTAATCACCTTCTGCAAATACTGCAAACTACAGCTCCCTAGAAGGATTTAGGTGTGCAGATAGCACAGTACTGAGGTGGAAAGAAAGCAGAGATGCTTTCAGAAGTGCTGACAGAAACATCCTTGATGGATGGATTCATCTCTAATTTCTGTTAGTGTGATAAGATAACTTTGGATGGTCACAGAATTATAGAATGGATTGGGTTGGAAGAGATTTAAAGATCATATTATTCCAAACCTATGGTATGGGCTGGGACACCTTCCACCAGACCAGGTTGTTCAGAGCCCTCTCCAGCCTGGCCTTGGACACTTCCAGGGATCCAGGGGCAGCCACAGCTTCTCTGGGCAACCTGATCCAGGGCCTCCCCACCCTCACAGGGAAGAATTTCTTTGTAACACCCAATCCAAATCTACCCTCTTTCAGCTCAAACCCCTTCCCCTTTGTCCTACCACTGCATGTCCTTGTGCTTGGTTGATGAAACCACACTTGTGCCCTGCTTCTGCGTTGTGTGGCCTCGTCTGTCCAAAGCAGCAATCCATCTTTGTGGGCTTTGCTGGATTAGAGTTTGTAATTCCCACTTGAAAAGCACTAAATGAAAAATTTGTTATATGAACTGTCACAGTATAAACTCCCATAATTTTATCAATCAAGAATTTACAGCTTTGTTACAGCCCAACTTTATGTAGGACTTTTAATCACATCCTGGAAAACTTTCAAGGTTTCCTCATCACAGTGTGTTTAGAGAGACATTTATTTGGTACTTGGTGGGACAAAGAAGACAGAGGTTCTAAAACTCAGGACTTTTCCAAACAGCTAATCAATGATATCTTTTCCATAAGTGGGCAAAAACTTCTCTTGAATCAAAAACTCAGTCAAAGGCAGGAGTTAAGAGATGCTGCCTTTCTTGAATGCCTTCAGAGGATATTTTATGTATTTAAAATCCACCCATTTACAGCAGAACACTGGACCTGGCTTTCATAACTAGGAATCAGGGAGTGGATGCAGGATGCAAGCTAATGGAAAGAAGCAGCATGAAATAAATAGTTATTAACTTTGCACTTGGGCAGTGCTATTTGGACTAATCAGTGGCGCTGGGGAATTTTTTTCTTGTCCCAAGTATTGCTGTAATGGATGTAAATAACAGAAACTAAACTTCTTCTCCATATTTGTGAGGTATTCACTGGTAATGTTTCTCCTGCTACCCTGAGAACCAGGATGATTTCTTTGAAAATCTTAAATTGAACTAATGATTCAAGGAGTGTATCCACACAACAAAGGATGATCTGGTGGCTTGATTTCTCAGGTACCTCAAGAGAAAGAAAGAAAGAAAGAAAGAAAGAAAGAAAGAAAGAAAGAAAGAAAGAAAGAAAGAAAGAAAGAAAGAAAGAAAGAAAGAAAGAAAGAAAGAAAGAAAGAAAGAAAGAAAGAAAGAAAGAAAGAAAGAAAGAAAGAAAGAAAGAAAGAAAGAAAGAAAGAAAGAAAGAAAGAAAGAAAGAAAGAAAGAAAGAAAGAAAGAAAGAAAGAAAGAAAGAAAGAAAGAAAGAAAGAAAGAAAGAAAGAAAGAATTATTTCCCTTCCCATGACATACTGTGAAATATCAGTCACTGAGGCAGACAGGGTATACATGGGAACAATTTTGATAAAATCTTCAAGGCCTTTCAGTCCATGTACTCTCCATTTCCTACCTCAACTGAAATACACACATTGAAGGAGAAGGGGTTAATTCTTATGGTTCAAAAATAAATGAATATGATCTCAGTATATTTTTATCCCACCAAAGTGGATAACTGGATGGGAAATGAATATGCAAAGGATTGCAACAAAAGAGCTTTTGGGTTGAGGGGTTTTTGGAGTCCAGAAAAGTTGGGGTCTTTTCTGAGATCCACATCTCAAATTAATTATATTTATTTTTTGGCAAAGCTAGTATTCCCTGATTTAGCTTTTAGTTCTCTCCCTCCTTACTGAAATTGGAAGAGATGCATTCTACTTAAAAATTATGAACGACAGCATAGGTGATTTAAAGACAGACTTTGCTGTTTGGAATGGATATGATTGTTACAGCTCAGAGATTGAAATTTTATTCTAGTCCTTCCCTTCCAACATGGACTACGTACTCAAAAACCCCTCATGCTTTTCTGCTCCTTGAGAAAACTCCACAGAAGCAAAATAAATAAGTGTAATGATAATAATAAGTAAACAAAAAAAATGAAACATCTGACAACTGTGCACCATGGCCTTTGAAAATAAAAAAAATCATCCAAATATCCCAGGCCTCAGTTGCATTATTTCTATCAAGAAAAAATCAGCCCTTCTCTTTCACCATTCTTTTATTAAAAGGAAACTGAAGTGCATATACACCCAGATAAACATTTTCAAAAATCTTTCTCTGGCTAAGTCTGTTTTTTAAGGTTTTTTGTTCTCTGTTCCACATGCAGCAAAAAGCTTTGAGAGACTTAAGTATGTTCTTAAAGTTAAGTGTGTCTTAAACAGAATAGTGCTCAAAGGAAGTGAAATAAACTTGTGTTCATGCTGTCTTGAATAGGATCTTTGACTACCCATACAGAAGTGTAAAGTAAAAATGTCATTTTTTACAGAGTGCCAAATGATTAACAATTGCGAAGAGGGTAAGGGTAGAAGAGGGAATCTGTTATAAATTATCAGTATAGAAGAAATGACACATTCCTTTAAAACATTTGCCTCTAAGGCAACTCCAGCTTCTCATTTTCTAAGAATCTGAAAGGGAAAAAGCCTACTTGAAAAACAACAGAAGCAGAAAGAAATAGAAAAAGGAAGATAAATATCTCTTTTTAGATTTTTAATGTTGGTAGGATAAAAAAGTGCTTGGAGACATGGTTTGAAATACTTTTTCATTACCTGCACTGCTTACTTACTACCTAATCCATGTACTTATTTATCTGGATTTGAAAGAAGCTGACAAACTCGAGGCAATATTAGAATGCCACAACTAGCATCCAATTAGCCCTGACAACATTAATAACAATGATGTGCCACCCGTATCTGTTAAATATTTTGCCATCTTAGATTAAGTTAATTGAAATTAATCAGCATTACAGTGAGGTTAGCAAAAGCTGAGAGAAATTTTTAAGGGATATGATGGATTCATGCACTCACAGATTTCATTCAAGAACAAAACACACATCTACATATACATGAAGTGACCCAAGACAATTAAGAGCCAGGAGGACCTTTTTTTTTTTTTCACTTGTTTTAATAGGATGTAGAGAGAAGCATGGACAAATTGTGTAAGAATTGGATTGATTGCTTCCATGCAGTATCCTGAGGGAGCTGACTATTATAACTTTCTATTCACCTGCATAAAGATAAATACCCAGGAAAGAAAAAAAGCATTTGTTCTGTGTCAACACTTAATTAATGTCAACCCCGGATAGAAAAATAACCTGATTTGTTCTCCAGATTTTACTGGGCTGTGCATTGTGAGCAGGGATTCTCTTTCCCATCTTTCTCCATGGCTGACATGTGCTGCTAATGGATGCATTTTGCATGATCTCCCTCTTCCATTCAGAAAAAATATCTCTTGGTTGGAGAAGAGCTCTTAGATCATAAATTCCAACCATTAACCCAGCACTGCCCAGCCCACCACTAAACCAAGCACAACAATCACATATTTTTATTTCTTTTTTAAATAAGGGATGATGATTTCACTACTTCCCTGGGCAGCCTCTTCCTCATTTTGCATGTGGAAGTTCCTAGACTCAGCATTACATGTCTTGATTAAATTACTTAAGAAGCTGGACCACAATGTTTATAGTTGGAACTGGAGCTTTTCAACCCTTTTTAACCTATTATGTCAAGACACTGATCTTAACCTAAAAACACCAGGCCAAAAAACCCCTGAAGAGTGACTGAAAAAGAGAAATTAGAATTGCAGTAACATTCTTATTGGCTTTATCCTGATGCCTCTTATTCTTCTGTCTTCATTTCTTCTTTTAAAAATCTGCACATGAACTTTGGCTCAGTCTATTTTAGGCAGCCATGTGTGCTGCTCAGGTCAGCAGAGGAGCCTCTCAAAGCTGACATGCTGAACTCTGATGAGACCATCAGAATCAGCTCCACTCATTCCTGCTGATACACAGCGTGCTCAGCTGAACTCCACACGGATTAACAGGTTGTAATTCATTTAGGTGTTGGTCAAAGGATGATTTCTGACATTTAGAGAAATAAATCTTCAGAAAAATGACATAACATAAAGATATAACAAAAAGCCAGCAAGGCATGAAGGAATATTAACACATGTGTGTGTGTAAGTGGATATAGTTTTTTAAGGGTGGAGATGCCAAATATCCAACTGGCCTGGAGCAGCAGTACTCTTTAACTTGGTGTGACTTCAGGGAAAGAGTAAAAAAAAGATATCCATATTGATTTTTAATAAACCCTGTGAAAGATGTTCTTGGAGCTCCATCCCTCATCATGCTTTCCCAGAAATAGATTCAGATGTTGGGGCTTTGCTTGTTTGTGTCTGAAGGCCAATATGTTCTTGAGCTAAAAATGAAACACTGAGCAGATGCTGACTCGAAGTGACGTGTTCCTAAAATCAGGAGACTTGGATGTTGTCAACATTCAGTAAACACATACAAACAAGAAAAGCAAAAAAAACCCAAAAAAAACCATAACACCCTTTGACAGGCCATTTATGAACAGGATTGATGAAACAGATATTATTAAATCCTCACACCCAATTCCCATTTCCAATTTACAGGTGCAGGAAGCTCAGCACTAATCAGTGTCACCACATCCCCACTGGGGGGTTGAGGTGTTTGCCCTCAATGCCCTCCTCTGTAGACCCATGTGCTGTAGAGATTTTCTTCTTTTCCATTGAGCTACCTAATGGTTTGGGTTGGAAGGGACCTTAAAGACCATATTGTTTCAAACTCCTGTCATGGGCAGGGACACCTTCCACTATCCCAGGCTGCTCCAAGCCCCATCCAGCCTGGCCTTGGACATGTCCAAGGGGAGTCCACAACCTCTCTGAACAACATGTGCCAGTGTCTCACCACTCTCATAAAGAATTTCCCCCTAATATGTAATCTAAATCCTTGTCCAATTTAAGGCCATTCCTCCTTGCCCTACCTTGTCCTTGTGAAAAGTCCCTGTCCAACCCTGGGTGTTGCAAACCTGTGACTGATGCACATCAGGGAGTCAGAAATCAGACACTGGGATCCAAAATACAAGAGCCCATTGTACAAAGAGACATAGAGAGAAATGGAAAACAAACAAACAAAATTAAACCAGGGGAGGATTGCTTCTGTTTCTCTCCTTCCTGATGGGTTTTCTTCTCATTTCCATCTTGATGGGATGACTTGTTTTGGAGACAAGAACTCTCTCCTTTTCCTTCTGAGGAGTGAACTGTACAGGGACAGTGTGGCCACGGGGCATAGGGGACCGGGTGGTATGAAATTATCTCCTAATTGTGAGATATTGGAAGAGTTAATATCAGGGGACCAAAAATCAGTGTGCCCCCAATACAATCATCATGAATGTCATAAAAGCAGATTTTGTAAAAAAAATCATATTGTCAAGGATACCTAATAGGAAAATTGGAAGGTATCTGAAGCTCTGCTGCTTTTTTCTCTTTATATTCTTGCAAGATTTGCTGATGCAATAGTTTCAGACCAAAATACATCACCTGTATGAAAATCACCTGACATCTCACTTATTATAAACTTCTAAAGGAATTTTCTTCCAGGGACTGCTATTAGTTATTTTTAAAGATTAGTTTTCCTCTTTTTCAGGATAAATCTTTTGCTTAGGAGGTTTCTATATTTTCTTATCTTCACAGGATAGTTTTTATGTAAGCTTTATATAAGTAGTATAGTTTTATATAAGAATGACATTGTACCTTCAAGGAAGTTAAAATTTTTATGAACTTCTGTGTTTTTAAAAATCTATTTCTATTGTACTTAAAATTCTTCCTTTCTTTGTTTGTTCCTTAGAAGGTAAGTGAACAGAGGAACTCTGATTAGTCTGAAATCTATTTATTCCCTGTATCTCATCACTGCAACATTTTCTTTTTCTAGCAAATGCGTATATACAGAGGAGTTGTTTTACTTTGTGCTTTTTTTAAAAATTACTTTAGCATTGTTAGTGTTTTGTATTCCCATGACTTCCTGTAATTATACCAGGGAAATTTAATTCCATTAACTTTTTGAAAGAAGGTGTTTATATAATTTACAACAACAGCCATCTTTACTTGAAAGAAGAAAATTCTACAATTCCTGGCTGATTTTCTCAAAATATTTTTACATCTCTCAAAATCAGCTGTAAATTTAATTCTGGTATGTTGAATTTTGGACTCTTCTCTAAGGAAAGGAAAGGATCAGAACTGGTGGATAGGTTTGAAAACAAAGATAATATTATATAAGCTAGTAGGAAATTATCATCAATTTCTTTTGAATTCATTGTCAAAAGTGAAATCCAGCAGAAAAACTTTAATGTTTTGGACGTCTTTAGAGAAAAAGAACAACAAGATGTGAGATAAATAAATATAAACATGTCCCAGGATCAGACATGCTTAACTCTTCTGTATAAAATTATTCACTTGCTTCAGTTCTTGCTCACTCAGAAACATTTTGGATGTCTGACTATAGACTGAGCAGTTTTATAGCTTGCTTACAACAGCAACAACAGACTTTCAAGGACTGCATGTATCATGGAATCACAGAATCACACAAGGATTGACATTGGAAGGGACTTTAAAGATCATCGATTTCTCCCCACCTTCCAAGGGCACACCTTCCTCTAGAAAATGATACTTGACCTGTTTATCATGGTCAGTCATTCTCCTTTGCACTGGGGCTGGTGCTGCAGAAAATGACTTAGGGAATGCTGGATGATGGGAAGTTGAATGTGAGCCAGCAGTGCCCTGGCAGCCAGGAGGGTCAACCCTGTCCTGGGGCCATCAGGCACAGCATCACCAACCTGGCAAGGGAGGGGATTGTCCTGCTCTGCTCTGCACTGGAGCAGCCTCACCTTGGATATTGTGTGTGGATTTGGGTGCCTCAATATAAGAAAGATGTAAAGCTGTTAGAAAGCATCCATCCAAAGGAGGGTAATGAAGATGGTGAAGGGCCTTGAGGGGAAGCTGCATGAGGAGTGGCTGAGGACACTTGGTCTGTTCACCCTGGAGGAGACTGAGAGGAGGTCTCATTGCAGTCTGCACCTTGGGGATGGGTATCTCAGGATAGTACCTGAGATACCTTTGGGATGGGGACATGTGTCAGTCCAAACAGCAATTTTGCCATGATTCATGGGTTGCTGATTCAACAACAAAACATCCTCCTTTATCTGCCTTGGTTTTCAGCTGCTGTGAGTGGTTTATCAGCTGGAAAGTACCACTGAGTTCTGCAAGGGAACAGAGTCTGGCTGTGGGGTCTTCACTCTGCTTCATCCTCTGCTGAGTCCCCCTTAGATTGTGTTTGTGGGAGGTTGGGTGTGCTGACCCTGCTCCATCCAGGGAATACAAACTGTGTTTTCCACTATATATTCTTATCTTTTTATCCCCAGTCATTTTGCCACATGCTTCATGCCTGAAGGAGCCTCTGGCATCCAGGCCAATGCCTTAGATTCTTGCATAAAATATTTTTCTTTCCATTAAATTACCCCCCATGGCTTTTTGGAGATAGGTGGGTGGCAGTGGAGGAAGAGAGAGCAGGAGGGAGGTGAAGTGAGGAGACACACACAGACAGTGAGGAGAACAGGATTACACTGATTTGGCAGCAGAGAGTTAGTGAATTGAAAGAAATGGCATTAAGCACGGATTGATTAATGGCAATGACAACAGAGACAAACAGCTTACAGGCTAAATCCTCTCCTCTGTGCATTTCACTGCTCTGTGCTGCACAGAGCAGGGATGTCACTGCTTCTGCCTGGTGGCTCTTTGTTGCCTCCTTTTTCAGCTGGAGGGATGAGCAGTTGTGGGCAGAGACGAGGTGGCAGCACTCATTCAGCTCCAGCTCCAGCTGGCCACATCACCAGCAGAGGAACTTCGAGGGGCTGGAGTGTGTCCAGAGAAAGAAAACAGAGCTGGGGAAGGGTCTCAAGCACAAGTCTGATGAAAAGCAGCTGAGGGAGCTGGAGGACTTCCCAAAGAGGCCCAAGGGGGACCTTATCCCTCTCTACAGGTGACAGGAGGGTGAAGCCAGGTGGGGTCAGTCTCCTCTCCCAAGCAACAAGAGACAGAACAAAAGGGCACGACCCTAAGTTGGACCAAGTGAGATTTAGATTGGCTTTTAGGAAAAATTTCTTCACTGAAGTTGATCAAGCATTTGAACAGGCTGCCCAAGAATGTGGTGGAATCACCATACCTGGAAGTGTTCAAAAAACATGTGGATGTGGCACTTGAGGACATGGTTTAGTGGTGAGCATGGTGTTGGGTTGACAGCTGGGCTTGATGATCTTAAAGGATTTTTCCCAACCTTAACAGTTATGATTCTGTGATTCTATTCCTTCCTCCACCACAACCACCATCACTTCCAAAGGAGTGGTGGAAGAGGATAAATAAAGTCATAAATGGGAAAAATCACATGGGACCTTCCAGTGACACCATACTACAAATACCTTTCTGCTGCACTGTGATTTTGTCTTTTTTTTTCTTTTTTTTTTTAATTTATGGTGCAGTAGCTTGAGAAAGAAAAGATTCTCTAAACCAAAGAATGTATAAGATGTATAAGAGGCCTCCAGCTTTTCAGCCCAGATGCAGGTAGAAAGGTATCTCTGCCCACATCAGCATATACATGTCCATGTTTATATTCATAACTGCATTAGATATTTACAAGTAATAATATTATGTGAAATACCCTATATAACGTAGAGGATATGAGCTATACACACCTAATGCAGTTGTCAAAATTAATGTCAGTAAATATAAATATATAAAAATTTTCCTTATTCCTGAAATCTTGCACCCATAATGCATTTCACTGGAGTTTAGTTAGAATGTGCTGCATTTTTCAATCTAAAATGCACTTTTATTAATATTAAATCAGGGACTATTTATTGCAAAGTAGTCAGGATAGCTATAACTGTTGATTACATTTGTGGTATTGTGGCTCATAAAAAAATAGTTAACATCAAGTCAGGATAATATTTAAAAATGAGATTATTCATTAGAAGTCAGCAGAATGTTTAAAATCCCTGAGAATGTTAATTCTGGGTCAAAGCTCTCACCACGACTCCCTTAACTCATTTTGACGATTGAAAAGTGGGGTGTCTCTTGCAGTTACTTGTCCACACACCTTTGGTAAAGAGACACAGAGATCTCCAGAGCAAATTCTGCTGTGTCCTTTCTGTGGTGATAATGTAAAAATTAATTTTCAAAGCTACATTAGTTGTGGTATCTCATTTTCAGAATGTTAAGAAGTCAGAAAAATCCTGCCCACAGATCAGGAAAATAAAGAATAAACACCCAAACACCCAACTACTCAAGTTTTAAGTTCTATCTAAAAATTTATTTGAAGTCAAAACCATTTGCTCTTAATAAAGTAGTTGAATTTATGTATCTCTGTTTCGTTTTCTCAGCATTTACTCTGTATTTACTGTGAGTCTGCCACAGTTTGCAGAACTACCATTTTCCATGGCCATTTATGGAAATATGTGGAGATTTTTCTTCAGAATAATTTTTTTTAAGAATAAATAATTAAAAAGGAAAAAGGAACTTTAAAATCTATCTCATCTTATTGCCTTCTGGACTTCCTGTGAGCTGAGGAATATTTCTGCTATGTTTAGGAGTCTTAGACTTTAACTATTTAAAGGTCCAGTCAAACAGATCCATGGAAAAAGGACAATAGAGTTAGATGAATGCCAAAGTAAACTATAAATGCTTTAGTATTGAAAACATGATAAAAATGAAATTATGCTGAAGAGAAAAAACAAAATATTTCTGAACATTGTAAATATTTTAAATATCTATAAATATTCATTATGCGTCCATCCCCAACACATATTTTAAACCCAAAGTCTCTGCTTTCATTAAGTGAATGCTACTGGAGATAAAAGTATGCTTAAAAGAAACAGGACAATTATCATCGGACCAGCTGTGGTGATAATTCACAGCCAGGCAGAGAGATTAGGTTCCAAAAATGGAAATAAATGCACATTCACACTGGAGTTCCAAGAGAGAAAGGAATGCAAGGCAGAGAACAGAGGTTTGTAAACCAGTGCTGCTCAGCTAAAGAACAGAACTGCAAAATGATGGACAGATTTTACTTTAGGCTTTGGACTTTGACATTTCTGCAAACAGAAAGGGAGGACAACAGTTTAAATTAATTAGTCCTTTAAATTACAATAGCAGCTCAGGACTCCAGGCTATGCACTGTGAATCCCTTTCTTGTGCCATGGCTTTTTTTTTGCTGTCCTGCCAACCACCATCTCTTGTGTGAAAGTAATTTGCTGGCAGAGCCCCTTGTTCTATCTTAGAAGAGAAAACTTCCTAACCCAGAGATGAGTTTCTGAGCAATCACCACTTAGTAAATTTTTCACCACTTTTACAATACTGATTAATACTACAATATTTGTAAAAAGAAAAAACAAAACAAAACAAAACAAAAACCAAGACCTCTGATACGAACACGGCTGCTAGACATGGTTGGAAACCACGGACATTTGTCTTACAACTGAGATTCCTTCTAACCTTCTTCTTCTCTGCCAAAGTTTCCACTTCCCATGAGCTACTTTATTTTTTTTTTCATGGTGATTCCTGGTTCGTGTTTGATTAGGTGCAGGTTATTTGATATTCCAAACTATGGTCACAACATGTGTAGAGCAGGTACAGCAAGGCACTGAGTTGCCCAAATAATGATCATCTCTACATCAAAGAAAAAACAACCAAAAAATAAAGTGAGATAGAGAATTTATGGATTTGGTTCACTGGACCTTCCAAAAGAGGCAGGCAACAGATGCAGAAGTTTGTGCCAAAGGACACAAAGAAGGGGGAAATCCTTGATTGATTGTGGTGACTGGGATCTGTGCTGAAAAAACAGGAAAGAAAATATCACTCTCTTCTTCAAATAGGGCAAAAAGGAGAGCCCAGGGGACAGCAGACTGGTCAGACTCACTCCAGCTCCTTGGAATGTGGTGGAAAAGTTGATCATGAAAAGCATTTCATGCAGATTGAGGAGGAGGAAATGATCAGGGTGAGAGCATGACTTCACCAAGGAGAAGTCTTGCTTGAGCAACTTGATAAAGCTCTGTGATGAAGTGACCTAGGAGGAGATGGGAATATATTGGGGTAGTGCTTTTGCACCATTTAATTCATGGTTTGTCTGAAATTTCTTCTGTCTTCACTCAGAGCCAAGATTAAAAAATATGGAGATGAATTTTCTTGTGTACGGACTTGGTTGTTTATTAAATCTTATCTAAAATACAGAAAATTCAGCAACCAGCTACCAGCTAAAAGTGAGCAAAATGGAGGTGAATTTAGCTAGTTACAAGGTCTTTTAAAGCTAAACAGTCCAATAAAGAACTAACACCTATATTATTTATACTATTGACCCAATAACCAAACTCCTGTGACCCGCCGTGCAGCACTAACTGTCCAACCAGAAACTACTCCCTGAAATCATGAAGAAGGAAGAAGACAGAAAGGAGACAACACCCAAAATCCTCCATCTTGTCCCATACCTATTATTATATTCTAAAAACCTCAGATTCAAAACCCTTCACCATGTGAAATCACACACTTCTATTTTAACTACACACCAGTGACTCTAACTCCATCACTCAAATTTGGAAGCCTTCTCCAAGACCTCAGTTCAAAACCAGTGTTCTCCAGGGGGTCAGTGCCAGAAAGCACAGAAAGGTCAAAAAACCCAGGTTTCTGGGATCCAGCATGGGAGAACAGTGAACAGATGAAGGAGAGGATATTGCCTACCTAGGCTTCAGGAAGGCACTGACTCTGTCTCACATCAGATCCTCCCAATAAAGGTGTTGGTACATGGGCAGAGAGGTGCATTAAAACTGGCTGAATGGACATGGAGGGTGGTGGTCAGTGGGGCAAAGTCTCATTGGATCGTGGATCCCAGGGTCAATCCTGGTTCCAGTCCTATTTAACAGCTTCAATAATTACTGGATGATGAGGAAGAGTGTCCAGTCAGCAAGTTCAACAATGGCACCAAACTGGAGTTCACTATTTAGTTTCTACTTATATCTAATAATAAATATCTAGAGAAACATAAATAAAGTTATATTTCCCTCCATACTCTGTCAGTTTCTTGACACCTGCAACTACAACACTGCTTATTTTGGTGAAATTCAATGTCCAGATTTCCTTTAAATCTGGGCCTCGTTGGTTTGTTGAGAAAGGATTTTCTCTAAGGCAGGACCATGAGTTGAAAAGGCTCAAAGTGACACAGTGCAGATTTATCAGCTCACCTCAACTTCTGGGGATCTCCATCATGTATGGGATCACTGTGAGAACTGACAAATTTAGGAAGTGCCAGAGAAGCAAATGACTATGAAGAAAAAACTCAGCTGAAAAAGTACTTTTAAAACTCTCTTGGCAGTTGGATTTCAAAGTTAGAAATTGTATTAAGAAACAGTGAAATGCTGTCAAAGAGGATTAAAAATAAATAGCAGTTTTCATCAATGCAGTTCTCTGATTCAGAAGTTATGATTCAGATGGACTGATGTTTCTTTTCTAGAACCTAATTACTATCATTAATGCTAACAATGATAATTAACAGGCAATTTTCTCATCTATCTAAATAGATTTTGCTGCATTTGGAAATACTGTGAAAAAAATCAATCTAGTTTTTGAAAGCAGACAAAGGTCATCTGAAACTCAAAAGCACATATTTAATCAGAGTATTTGGGATTTTTGTCCTGATCAGACATTTTTAAAACACTTGATAGTATTAAAGGCTTATAATAAGCACCTTTAAAGTTGTGGCAAGATGGATTGGATCCTGAATATTATATTAGGCATGTGATAGGTCAATAAATAAATATATTAAGAAATATAATCAAGGAAATGCTACTGTAAGGAAAAGAGATGTTGAGCAGCTTATTAAAGAAGTACAGGCTACTGGTTTCTTTATAGGAAAAAAACACTAAGCAACATCTTTTCACATCAAAAAATAAATTTCCAACTTCCAAACCAAATGGAAGCAATTCCAGACAGTTCATTTTCTTATGTCAAGAATGGCTTGAACTCTACAAATTCAGTAATGCTTGAGTTCCTATCTATTTTCTTGATATGATAAGAACCCTCCATTTGCCATACTTTAATATCTTTCTCTTCAGAGATTTGTTCCTGACATGGGCAATGGAGTCCTTGAGAATTGCTGTCATGGATAGTAGGGTTAAAAAGTGAAATAAGGTGTCTCTACACAGTGCTAGGAAATGAGTGAGTCCAATTTCCCTTAATGAGAATGTTTTTTTTATGCCACAAAATCAATGCCTGCTACCAGGTGTGACTGATGCCATCACCATGGGAGAAAAATGATGGAACATCTTATGGGCTACCACTGGTCACTGTGGTGCTGGCCATGGGTCATGCAGCACAGAGGAATGGGATTGATGGTGCTGGTCATGGGTCACAGACTTTGGGCAGCCTTGGTTTGCATCCTTTAGCTCTAACACCAATTTTTAACTGGCCAGGTGTCAATGGCTGGTCTGTTCTTCAAGTGTTTGTCTCTGCATGGTGCAAGCACAGTTTTGAACTTGATGATGTTCTGACAGGCCTGTTAAGGTCCCTCTGAATGCCATCACTGCCCTCAAGCAAATCCCCTGCTCCAGTTGGTGTTTGCAGGGCTGTAACATTTTGGATTTACTCCCAACAAACATGAATTTGCAGTTCTGTTTTGTTGGTTTCCTGGGGAACTTGTGGGTACCTCAAATGTCTCTTTTCTCCAAGGCTTGTTCATTTTGGGTGATGTGAATCCCCTGTAATGAGACCAGTCACTAAGAGGTGAGCTTATCCTTTACTAAAAAGAAGGTAAAGAAAGTTGCTGTAGAGCCTTCATTGCAGAAGGAACCGCAAAGCCCAACCAGGCCTGGAAAGTTAGCAAAAATGGCAACAAATAATCTGCTGCCTCTAGTGAATTTTCCCATCCCCAAATATATTTCTGTCACGTTTGGGGTATATTTTAATTTATACATCTGTTATCTCTCAGAAGTACTTGTGCAACTGCAGAAGTTGGCTCCTTCTAATGATCTACAGTTGTACCTTGTGAAAATACATTTTCAATTTGGCTCCTGAAACATGGATCAAGTGATCCTGCCAACACAAATATCCTTTGCTGTCAAACATTTTCATCCTCTGGAGAGTGGAACACATGTACAGCCACTCAGGAAAAAAAAATGCTTTGTATTGCTGTTTCCTTTTGCTTTCAATTTTTCACTTGAATTTCATTTAGCAATTAGTTGAGACAGACATAAAATAATTTAAAATATTGGCATTATGTATTAACTTGCACATTCGGGGCAAAATTCCCAGCTGGTGAATTACCTGCTGGATGAGTGGCCTTGGGCATTGCCTTATTGAAAGGCTCTTTTCATCTCTTTCTAGACCACAGGGTTTGGGATGTGGTCCTTTGACATCAGCCAGGCTGGCAACATGCTTCCTCCTGGCTTTGTGCTGAACCAGAGACCCAGGTCAGTGACAGAAACCAGGAATGCTGAGAAATACTGTAAGAATTGCAAGTGATAATTGTGAATTCCCAAAATTTTTTTTCAGAATTAAACCTTAGGGCAACCATATGTAAATTCCTGATATGTGGGTTGTAACTAGTGCACTACTCAGCTGTCAGACTTGGAGTGCTCTTCAAATTCTTCATGAAAGAAATATTAAAACAGGTGAAAAGAAGGGATTATGAAATATGATAGATCAGAGCCACTGTGATGAGAAAATGTTGGTTTATTCTCCTAGAGAATTCCCTGTTTTGCTGAAGTTTTATTTATTGTTATGCTATACATGATACATATATCTACAAATTTACACAGAGACATGGTAATAATATATTATATAATAAAGTATTATAAATAATTTAGTATGTTTTATATCTTATGGTGTACATATATCACAGAATCATAGAATAACAGAATCACAGAATAACAAAATGGTTTAGATTGGAAGAGACCTGAAAAATCGTTTTTTTCCACCTTCCTCTACAGGTGGGAATGTCACCAATTTGATCGGGCTGCTCAGGGACCCATCCAGCCTGGCATTGAACACCTCCAAGGTGGAGTTGCATCCACAGGGATGGAGCATCCATGTCTTCTCTGGACAGCCTGTTCCAATGTCTCACTGCCTTCCTGCTCTTGCACTACAGGGAACAGATCCACAACTCATGGTGGAGCTGGAGCCAATATTCAAATGAGCACCGGAATCTGGGAGGGCTGGATTGTCCATAAGGATCTACACAGTGCTATTTTTACCACAACCATCTTTAAATTGGGCAGGATGAGGCAGGCTGAGGGGTGGGAGGACAATATCACAATTCATAAACCTTTAAATTACATGTGAGCAGGGCTGTATACACATAACCAAAACATGACTTTGTTAAGAGATTGGTGGGGGGTGGTGGCTATTGTCCCCTCGGTTTCCTTGAAGAGGGGACAGGAGTTGTATTTTGATGGTTCTTGTGAGTCGCTTCCAACTCAGGATATTCTATGATTCTGTGATTCCATGAAAATGCCTGTCTTGAAAGTTTATTTTGCCATCAGGAAAGACAGCACTTTATTTTCCATCAGAAAAGAATAGCACTTTGCTATAATATCATGTAAACATTAAGGACTAAATTCTCAACTCATGAATATGTTGTTAGGTTTTCTTCCATGCCTGAAAGTTCTCTGTGGCAAAGTGGATTTAAGTGATTTCCAGCTTTCCCCACTCCCAATCATTTCTTCCTCTCCAGGACTGTATTTTTCAAACTTATTACTTATGTCAATGCAGCTATAAAACAAGTCAATGAAATAAGCTGGCTCTGAAAATCGGAGATTGCTGCATTTTTAGAGAATATGTGGGTGGGTATTTTGCTTGTTTTTCCTCCCTTGCAGATGTTTAGTTAATTCAGTTTGCAACATGGCTCCATGAAGAAATGGGAATTAATCTGCTGTCTGCTGTCTGAAGAGACAAGAAATTCTGCCCTGGGAGAGTGATGAGGAGAAGCTGTGACTTCTCCATCCCTGGAAATGTCCAAGGTGGGGTTGGATGGGGCTTGGAGCAACCTGGGATAGTGGAAGGTGTCCCTGCCCATGGCAGGGGGTTGGGACAAGATGATTTTTAAGGTTCCTGCCAACACAAACCATTCTGTGATCCTAGGATTCTCTGTAGAGACACAGGTGGGATTTTTTAAAACGTTGTTCACATCTCCTTTCTGCTCCTTTCTGTTGTTCACAATTCAGCCCCTTCAGCAGGAAGATCTACCCTAATAACCTTGGCCTTTCAAATTCAGCAGTGATGATCTATTCCTGTTGGTATCAGGTGCTGCAGGCTTCATGTCTTCACTAAATTTGTTTTGCTTGATTTTATTATCTCTATCTGATTTCTCATCTCTTGTCACAACAGCATAAAAATATTCCTCATCTCCTATTCAAGCTGTGCCATGACACTACTGACTGCACAAAAACATCCTCCTGGAAGCAGCTACACTACTGAAGAACTAATGGAGAAAAAAATCAACATTGTACGCAATCTGTCAATGTTGGAAAACAACATAAAAAATACAAGGTAATTCTGTTGGATATCCGTCTCCAGCATCGTGCTCCTGAAGCTGGCCAGAGGCAGTGGGTTGGGCAGGAATTTAGGGAGAAATTATTTCCCAGGAAATGCAATTTGTCCATAGAGCCTCCTCTCCAGTGGCTTGTATCTCTCAGACTGCCAGAGGAGAGGCCTCCCGTGGATCTTGGTGGATTTATTTTTCATTGAATGGAATCACAGAAAGCAATCAATGAATCCCTGAAGTTGGAAAATACCTCTAAGACCATCAAGTCCAACATTTTTATTAATTTCTCCTTCTTTCTGAGGGTGGTGATTAAAGATGGAAAACGAACATTCAACTGTGTACATAGCAGAAGATTTCATGTGATGGAAGGTGACTGAAATAAAATTGAAGTTTAAATTTTTTTTCTTGAGGTGTTCTCTATTTTCACTAGTTATTTCCTTGCTTAGGGAACAGCCAATTTCCTTCCAAAGACAGGGTTCACCTGCCACGAAAACATCATCCTGACTGTTCTGAGTGTTCAGGCTGACCTAGAGCAGAGGCAGTGGATTTCAGGGGAAAGCAAGAGGGAAGGTTAGCATTTTATGTTCATTAAATGCTCCCAGACTCCTGGGTCTGACATGAAATCCCATTAAGAGGCACCCTACACACAGCAAACCAGGAAATCAGCATCCCTGCTCCCTCCTGCAGCAAGGTGTCCTTGAGGAAGGTCGTGGCAGACACTCCTTTAAAGCTGTGATGTTTTGTGCAGGAAAGCTGCACCCTCTCTGCTCTTCCCAGCAGCTCCCAGTGGCGAGGCACATTTTGCTGTCCCCATGAATAAACACCAAGGATGGATTCCTGTTAAACAGCAAAGACTGTCTCAAGTACAGGAGATCAAACCCAGCTTCTTCGGCTCATGACTGGATATAGAGTGACAAGCGTGAATAGTAAGGAGAAATATTGTAATTTGCAGTAGATTTCTCCTTCCCTTTACCCTGTAGCTTAGAGATATATTTAAAAACAATAAATTTTTGTTGTTGTTGTCTTTAATTACACTGATTCCTGAGGGCTGCTGTTCTAGTGAAAAATAATCCTGCTTTGACAATGGGAGCTTAAGAGACTGGTGGAACAGATTGCAAACCATTTCCATGTCTGGTTTAACTGCTTGACTGCCAGCCTGTGGAATTAATTTTCAGGAAAAGTGCTTCTACAACTTTCTCTAGTTTCCCCTTGCTATTGGGCTACAATGACATCAAAGGTAATGTCTTGGTTATTGCCATGCACAGGCACAGATGAGGCATAGGGAGAGGGTAGGTGACTGCAGGGAAGAAGGTTTTGGCACTCCTCAAGGGGAAAAAGTGTGAAAAGATAGGAATTCAAACAAAATAATGCTAATAAAACACCAAACCAAAACACGTTGTCTTAATAATTGCTCATACTTTCACACTGAGTGAAGGAGGTGGTGAAGAAAAATAGTCAGTTATAAAGAACAAGTTTCATGCAAATCTCTTGAATTTAGGTTCATTACACTGAACTTCGGCCAGGTAAAAGTTACGTGGTCTGAATTAAACCTTAATTTAATCCTCAGCAGCAGCTCACTGAAGGCTGAGCAGGTTTAGTGCCGTCTCTCTGCTCCAGAAGTGACCATCTCTCCCCACTGATATTTGTGGGAGTTTCAGCTGCCCAAACATTTTGTATGAACTGGTTTTGTTCTGCTAAAGTGAAGGGAGCTGAAACTTTCTGAAAAGTTCTATGTTGATCTTGTGCAGCTGGGTAGGGAGAGTGAATCTGGCAGCAATAGCCCAGCCTGCTCCTGAAGAAGCATCGAGCTTCATCTTTGTTGTTGTGCTTTAGAAGTTGTGTCTGACTGCTGATTTCAGAGTTAAAGATGAGAAACAGGTCAACATGGTGGTGAGGCAGTGACTCTGTCTGGGGTGGATATGTCAAGAAACTGGTATTTGGTTTATTATCATAAAAGCAGGGCTGAAGTCAGGGCTGGTTTAAGAGTATGTAAAACTCTCTCTAAACTCTTCTATGTTCTACCTACCATAGAATTTTTTATTTTAAAAAGTATGTATGGATGTGTGGGTGTGGCTTAGATATGGACATAGGCCACACTCCTGAAAACCTCACACAGTATTACAACAACCTGGTGAAGACAGCTGTGAAATGGATTCGCCCAGAGAATAGCTTTTGAGGAGGAAAATAAAGTTGCTCATGGGTTTGTCATCTTCTGCTCTCACAGCCCTTCTCTTCAACTCTTCATTTTCTTCTTTTGTTCTTTCAAGGACAACAAAGTTGAAGTCAGAGGAGGTAAGAAAATCTAACTGCTGTGCTGTGTGAATGAGGTGATGTTAATACAGATTTAGTTAAGTTTAGTTGTTTTTGAATAAAAAAACTATTCTCACTCTATTCCACTTTCCTCAGCAACAGAACACCTCTTTGGACCTTTACCAAGGGTGGCAGAATGCTGGTCTCTGAGCAGACATCTCTGAAACATGATATAATGGTGTTTGAACCCCACAGTTTCTTAAGTCCTTTATCAACTTGTGTCAAACTCTCCGGCATGCAAAATGTGAGCACATGAAGCAAGAAGAACAATAATTTCTAGTGTAAAATTACTCAGAAACAAGTGGAAAATGAACAGAGCAATGCACAAGTGTGTGAGCAAAGTATGTGTCAAGGGAAATTTCTGCCTTCTGACACCAGCCCCAAACAACCCATTCATTAGCTGTAAACATGCTCCAGCTCCAATAACTCTCAATCTGTATTTATTTGCTTTCATTCTTCCTTGTGCCCAGAACTAGGAAAATATAAATGTAACATGTCCTTTTGCTGGGGTTTTCCCAGTGCAAAGATGCTTTCTGCATTATTTTCTTTTCTATTTTCTTTACCTAGACACTTGCTTCTCCTTCAACAGCCTCCTCAGTATTCACAGCTTTTTTCAGGTTTATAACAGGCTTTTAAAAAACCTGCATAATGAGAAGATGCCACTGGACATGACATACACAACTATCTTTGACTCATGGATTGAAGCTGAAGGAGGGTAGATTTAGATCAGATTTTAGGAAGAATCTCTTCCCTCTGAGCATGGAGAGGCCCTGGCACAGGGTGCCCAGAGAAGCTGTGGCTGCCCCATCCCTGGAAATGTCCAAGGCCGGGTTGGATGGGGCTCTGAGCACCCTGGTCTGGTGGAAGCTGTCCCTGCCCATGTCTGGGGGTTGGAATGAGATGATCTGTAAAGTTCTTTCCAACACAAACTATTCTATTATTCCAGTTCATCAACAGTTTCCAGAGACTGAACATATCATAAAAGCAGGCCTGATGTCAGGGCTGGCTTAAGAGTGTGAAAAACTTTCTCTATCCTCTTCTATGTTCTGTCTATCACATAATTTTTATCTAAAAATATATCTCTATATACATATAGATATATATAGGTGTATATATGTAAGGGTGTGGTTTAGATATGAATCAGTTTGGTCTGGAAATTAAAATAGGGCTCCTAACTGCTAAAGAAGTGAGGTTTTAAAAAGACTATCTGAAACTTATGAGTTGAACAGTGAACTTTCATATATCCTTAGGGAAATCTAGAACTCTCCAAGGAATATAAATGATTGTCAATGTCTACATTTTGTTACATCCCTGACTGCAGGATTCAGGTGAGCTGCTGCAATTCTCTTTAGTTTGCATACACAAAATTTCAGAAGGCTACTCCCTCAGCTTCTTACTTTTAAAACTTGCAAGAAATTATAAATGAAGATGACAATATCTCTTCCTCAAAGGATTATATATTTCTTGTTAAACTTTAACTTCATTTAAAATCCATCCTTGATCCTCTTAAAGTATTTGCGTAAGTGAATGAGGGCTGTAAAACACGACTGAAGCTTTCCTCCTTGGGGAAACAGCTTGACCAATTTACATATTTATTAAATATTTTATATTTTACCAGATTGTATGCACTTCAAAATGTCACATCTTATTTTTGGTCTGAGCACTGCATAACCATAATGGCTATTTCCAGTTCCAGAAGAGGAAAAAAAAATAATCTGCATCTCCTAATTTGACCACTTCTTAAGGACTTAAGTTTTTTATTTCTGTGTTTTACTCTGTACTGCAAAATTTTAACTTTTAGTGTTATGAAGTTTTACTAGTTCTTTGCAAATTAACCTCCTGTGAGGCTGCATGACCAACCTCTCATTTTTTCTCTGGAATGAGATTCAGCTTTCTAGGCACGCAAACTGAACTTCTGAACCTGTTTGATGGTTATTGTAGCTTTAAAGAAAATAAACACAAGGCTGTTGCAAACCAGAAATGCACATAAAGAAGTGCCTTCTCTTGTGGTACAAGGATCTATCAAAGCAGAGTTGATATTTCTGGTGTAATTCCTCCTCTCCCTCACCCTCACAGTTCAGCTGCCAGCATCTGGAGCAGAGACTTTTCCTTTGTTAATGATGTACACGACTAGGGCACGCTTGAGATATCATTACTGGGGCTCCCTGTGAGCAGTTTGGAGTCTGGAGACTGAATGGATTAAGGCTCCAACAGGATGCACAAGATGATGGCACATGCCCAGTTTTGCTGCTGGGTTCCTGAGTGTTGTGGATGCCCTTTCCTCTGCATGTCCCCATTTCTGATGGAACCAGCCTCCTTCACAGGGTGCTTTGAGGTACACCTGCTGAGAAGAGAGTTTGGAAAAAACAATTTGATTTAGAAGTCACTGAGAATGTCTGTTACTCTCTTTTCTGGCCACCTCTAAAGTGCATGACTTCCATGGCCAGAACTCTGGATCATAGAATCACAGAATCATTGAATTGTAGAGTTGTAGAGTCATAGAAACACAGAATGGCTTGAGTTGGAAGAGAATTTCCAGATCAGTTTGTTCCAGCCCCCTGCCACGGGCAGGGACACCTTCCACTATCCCAGGTTGCTCCAAGTCCCATCCAACCTGGCCTTGGACACTTCCAGGGATGGGGCAGCCACAGCTTCTCTAAGTAACCTGTGCCAGGCCCTCAGTGCCCTCAAAGGAAACAATTTATTCCTAATCTCCAATTTAAATTTACCTTTTTTCAGTTTAGAGCCATTCAGGCTATGCCCTTGTTTAAAGTTCCTCTCCAGCTCTCTTGTAGAGCTTTAGGTCTCTAAGGTTTCTAAGGTCTCCCTGGAGCCTTCTCTTCTCCAGACTGAACATCCCCAACTTTCCCAACCTGTTTCCATACAGAGGAGCACCAGTCCTTGGATCAACCTCATGTGTCTTCTCTGGACTCACTCCAACAGATCCATATCTTTCTTGTGTTGGGGGTCCCAGAACTGGGTGCAGTGTATTTTTTTTTAGGATACATCCTTTAGGGAAAAGGAAACAAAAACCAAAACCACAACACAGCAATAAACAGATTTGTAGATGAAAATGTCTGACAAGAGAGAACTTGCCACATTATCCAAGTGATCAATTATTGCAATATCATATTTGCCCTTGTCTACATTTCAGGCAATTTTTTTTTGCATTATCCATTCTGCAGAAGTCAGCATTAGTATCATAACTTTTGCCTCCATTTGAATTTTTGCATGGCCCTGTTATCCCATTTCTTTCCTTTTCTTGATGAAATAAAAAGACCAAGTTGCTCTTTAAAGGAAAAGCTAGGCAAGGGTTAGACCCCATAACTGTTTTGCAGCCTGGATGAGGTAGGGACAAATCTTTTTCAGAGTCATATCTTCCCTGGGCAGAGTCCACGTTATTCATCCTTTCCTCTTCATAGGTCCTCTGACAGCCTTATCAGTAAGAATTTCTTCCAGGTCACTGCACAATAAGCACGAAAGACAGTCTTTAAGACTCTACTAGAATCAGACCATGCTAAAAATAGTCCTGCATTCTAATTGCTGGATAGGAACTATCTGCTGACCAACAATTGCTCCATCTGATCTGTGCCATGTTGATTTCTTATTAAAATGTCAAATATCTTATAAGAGTTAGATATAGATGTGAAAAATTCCTGTGGGCTGATATCAGTGTCTATCCAGCTCAGGAGTGAGTCTTTAACAGAGGCAGAAGTTATTTCAACACGTATTGGAGATTAAGCTCTATTATTTTTCTTGCATTATAACCTCACATTAAATTTATGGTATTTCTTTTCCATGGATTTATAACCTTGTTATTGCACCTCTTTAACTACAGATGCTGCAAGACTTTGACTGGAGCTGACATGCATCTTTTAATGCCAGAGTTATTCAGGTGTGGATACACACCCACAGCTCCTTCCAGCAATAAAGGTAAATTATATCCTAACAGAGCACAAGTGGACATTCTCACAACCTCAGAGCAAGCAAAGGAAAGAGTATTTCAGCTGTTCCTTTCCATCACCCTTTAATTTCCTTCAAACTGATATGATGTGTTGATCTCAGGACAAAGGACAGAATAAAAATTTACATCCCTTTTGAGGGCATGAAATAATGAAGCAATTTTTATAACGAGGAGCCATGCAAGTACTTTAAGAGCCCTGTGAGTAGCTAGGAATGTTGTTTTCTAAATGATATTTCTGTTTCCAAGTCAGTATAGCGAGAAGCACAGTTAGAAGGGGATATTGGCCAAGATTACCTCCTGTGTGGAGAGGAAAACTGCTGCCTTCCTGTTTGGAGGAGAGACCACTGCTGTTCCGAGGTTAAATTACGCTGTAATTGTGCTCTGCACCCTCCAAATACATCAAAAAGTTCTACCAGGTGGTTTATTGCTTTGGGTTTTTGTTTTGGTTTGGGTTTTTTCTTAGGTTTTTTGTGGTTTATGGGTTTTTTTGGTTGGTTGGCTGGTTTGTGTGTTTTTTGATTTTACTTTTTTGTCTGTGGCAGTCCCAAAAGTCTCTTCTTCTATAACAAATCTATCCTTTGCTGACACTATGCTTATTAATCCTTCCCATATCATCAAAGGATCATCAAATCATGGAATGGTTTGGGTTGGAAGGGACCTTAAAGTCCACCTAGTTCAAACCCCACACCATAAGCAGGGATGACCAGCTTGCTGAGGGCCTCATTTGACCCAATCCTTCATTGCTGTAGTGCTGATAAAATCATGGGCAGGATGTGGATAAATGGAATTTATGAATCTACGGCCTCTCCTCTCTGACAGAGGGAACAGCCTCAGTCTGTGAGCTCAGGACAGGCACCACAGCACTGCTGGAGTTAATGGAGTTCCCGCTGGCATTGTCTGAGAGATTTTCCCTTTGAATTTAATGGCAATACAGGAGGTATAAAAATGGATTTTCTTTAATTGTTGAGCACACAGAAAACACAGTGTCTCTCTGTGTCCTGTGGACAAATTCACCTTGTCACTGTCCAAAACACCTGAGTTGTGATCTTCCCTCATATTGCTATTGGCACCCAACACTGAGAAAAAGGTGGCAATTTGGATCTGATGGATTTTTTTATGGCTCTCATACAGGATTCTCTGTGCCTCTTACTCTGAAGATCCTCAGATGGTCCAGACCTGCCAGTCCTTGTGTGGGGAGCTTTACTCATCTGTCTGAAAAATCAGCATTTGTTGGGTCACATTTGGATATTTGAGTTACATTTGCATATTTGAGACATCTCTGCAAGGCCAGCAGGTGGAACAGGGGATGCAAGAGAGAAAAATCCTTCTGGAGCACCAGTAGGAAGAGAATCAGGAAAGATGGAGAGTAGATAGGTAGAAGATAGTATATAAAACATATAATTATTGAGATTGGAAAATGTCTCTGAGATCATGGAGTCCAACCATTAACCCAACACTGTCAGGTCAACCACTAAATCATTTCTCAAGGCACCTCACTTACATGTTTTTTTTTTAATATTTCCAGGTTGGTGATCCCATCTCTTGCTTGGACAACCTGTTCCAATTCCTGACCACCCTTCCAGTGAAGAAATTTTTTCTTAATATCCATTCAAAAACTTCCCTGGTCCAAATGGAGTCTGTTTCTTCTAATTCTCTCTCATGTTACCTGGGAGAAAAGACTGACTCCCCACCTGTCTGCAACCTCCTTTCAGGAAGTTGTAGTAATAGGAGTTGTAGCCATACCCAGAAGGGATGAAAATCATAACAGGAGTAATATTGTACCACTTTGTACACCTGTGATGGGATTAATTTCAAAATTAGAGTGTTAGAAGTTTAATATTTCCACCAGCTGCTTCTTTAAAATAACTAAAAGATCTCGTGAATTTGACCCAGAGCTTACTCTTAGTACCCAAAACTCAGCACAGTCATGTTGGTTGATGGACCCAAAGTGCTGCCTTTACTGGAAATAACACAAACCTTTGCAACCTTCGGAATGATAAAGTGATCAGAGCAAGTACTTAAGGTTGTTGCTGTGATTCATGGCTCCCTCTTCATTTACAGCAGCAGAAATGTAACTCAGGTTTTAGATTGTACATAGCTGGCATTGAAACTGCTCTGACTAGCAGTGACCACAGGCTTTAAAAGCAGAAAAAGCAGAAAAAAGCCCACAGAGGTATAATATATCAATACTAAATTAAATTATAATCCTGAGTTAGGAGAGCATTTATACACTTGTGTGACAGCAACCATGCTGAAATGCCTAAAGGTGTGCAGCTACTGAAGAAAGAGCTGAATTAGGACCTACTAAATTAATCTAAAAACTGTAAAAGCATGATCAGCATTGGTTAAGTAAACAATTTACTCTCAGAAGCTTTATTTGACTTGGATTTCCCCTGCAGCCAGCAGATTCCTCAGATTCTTTTCCTGACTGAGAAGTTTAATCAAACTTTGCCATGTTTTCCAGTAGAACAATGACACATTTCCACCTGATGGTGGAAGATACAAACTCCCCTTAGGTTCCCCAGGTATTTCTGGATAAATAATACAAAGAGACCTTGTATCTCCTCTGGCCCTGGAAAGCACATGAATCAAATGTCAGCATATGATTTGATATTTCTTCTCATCCAACAGAAAGAGTCAAGGCTTTGATTAAGAGATTGTTGTCTTCTGTTTGAAGCCTCTTCAAACACTACCACCATGAAGTCAGAGGATGTAAACTGCATGAACTATTTATCCAGCCTCATCACTGCCTTGATGAGCAAAAGAAACCTGTGAATATTAGAGGGGAAAATGTTCTTGCCTTAATAGCAGCTATCAGGTTATATGGTGCTATCTTGAGGTGCCCCTGGGCTCAGTCAGATTTCCTTCACAAGCAGCTCCTCACCAGATAAACCCTCTTGCCTGCTTCATTTTCCCTTTCTTTCAGGCAATGGAGTAAGGATCAACAAAATGAGATTGGGAACTTGATGCTGTTGCAGCGAGACTGGGACAACTGTTTTGTCCAGGACTCTCTTTATAGTAATCATAATATTCTTGAAAAATACAGTGCCCTGGTAGCTGTTCTGACCTAGAATGCTTTAAGGTATCAGTGTCAATTATTCCTGTGTATCTGTGCCATTTTTTATCTAGGCTAAATCCAGAATTTGCATCCCAGTTTCATTGCAAGGAGTACTGTTTGTGTCTGTAAAAGCCACGATGTGGAGGTGTTAATGCTCAGAACGTGCATGCAGGGCTTTTACGTGCGTGTTCAGAAAACTGGCCCCAGATATTCTCAGAGTTAATCTGCTGTTCTCAGTTTCTTTAGTAAATGTTCTATGCCACAGTCAATTAAATCTGGTGATAAAACATGTTCCAGTGGGATATCTGACATGCTTGAAGTTAACCCCACACTGTAGGGTTTCTTCAGCTCATGGGCCTGTTACAAATTCATGGTGCTGAGAGTTTTTCTGTGGTAGGTGTAGGAGCTCAGTGTTTCTTTTCATGTGGCTCCTGGCATTTAGAGATGAACAAAAAAACATCCCTAAAATGAAACAGAAACCACCTCAAAGCAAAGCACCCCCCCCACTAACATTACTAGGCCATGTACTTTAATCCTCAGTCTAGTCTGGGATTGTTTCTGCCAGAATATCCCCTGGTGCTGTGTCCAGATCAGCTTAAAATGCTTTAAGTGGTGATGTGTTCACTGTTTCCATGGGACCATCATCATTCAGGCTGATAGATCAGTCTAATAGTGCCTAATGCCTGTCAGCATATGCCTAGCTCTCAGTTTCTCAGCCTTATCTCTGCTGAGAAAAAAAAGAAAAAAAAAAGAAAAAAAAAAGAAAAAAAAAAGAAAAAAAAAGAAAGAAAAAAAGTACTTATCCTTTTGCCTTGCTAAGGGTTGACAGAGACTTAATTAGAGGGAGAAAAAACCCTTTTTCTCCAGAAAGTTCAACCAGAAGTAGTTTTGACTGAGGAGTCAGTCTAAAGAGTACTTTCAACACTCTCCACACGGGCAGAAGTGCTGAAGTTTCTGATACACATATTTTTGAAGGAAAGCTTCCCTTTCAGTATTAAAATGTGCATGAAATTGCATGCAGCATCTCAAGTCCCCTGGGAAAGCAGGACTCTGCAGAATCAGTCTTTAGAGAGCAGCATGGCTAAGGCTCAGGTTATTTCATCTGCCTCTTCCAGCTGCTGAATTGCATTTTTAAACTATACCTACAGCTCTAACCAGTTGGGTTGTGAGCTTCATGCTGGCACTGCAAGTAGGTGATGAGGAACTCAGCACGCCCTGGCCATGTGCACTTGAAACTCAGAAAGCCAAAAGCGTCCTGGGCTGCACCCAAAGCAGGGTGGGCAGCAGGTGAGGGGGGATTCTGCCCCTCTGCACTGCTCTGGTAAAACTCCATCTAGCTCTGGTAAAACCCATCCAGCTCTGGTAAACCCCATCCAGCTCTGGTAAAACTCCATCCAGCTCTGGTAAAACTCCATCCAGCTCTGGTAAACCCCATCCAGCTCTGGTAAAACTCCATCCAGCTCTGGTAAAACTCCATCCAGCTCTGGTAAACCCCATCCAGCTCTGGTAAAACCCATCCAGCTCTGGTAAACCCCATCCAGCTCTGGTAAAACTCCATCCAGCTCTGGTAAAACTCCATCCAGCTCTGGTAAAACCCCATACAGCTCTGGACCCCCCAACACAGGAAGGATGTGGAATTGTTTGAGCAGGTCCAGAGAAGGGCCACAAAGATTCTCAGAGGGATGGAGTACTTCTCTGGAGACAGACAGCTGTTGGTTGGACAGACAGAAGGTTGCTCAGCCTTTCATTAGTTGGTCATGCATGGAGGATGGATCCATTTCCATGAAATGATCTGAACTTTTCACAGACTTAGTGCTTGCCCAAGTCACTCAGTACCTGGATTTATATCCCAACAAGGATACAGCAACAAGCTAATTTTCTTCTTGTCTGTTTTAAAAGGTCTCAAATTGTTGTGTCCCAAAGAGGATTTTGTACTAGATACTTTCACCATGGGTGTTTTCACAGAGCAGAACAGAGTACCTCCCTCTCAGGCACTACAACAACCCTGATGCAACAACACCTTCACTTTTGGGGACCATGTACACACTCAGTGGAGATATTCCAGCAGTGTCTGGACACAATCCTGTGCCTGTGCTATGGGGTGACCTTGCTGGAGCAGAGAGGTGTGACCAGATAACCCCACTGTGGTCCCTTTCAAATGCGACCATTTTGTGATTCTGCGATTCTGCAGCTGGGAATAGTTCTGCCAAACTGAAACAGTGCAATATGATACATGGAAAATAGGCAAAATTCCCATGAATCAGGAGAGTGTGAGAAGTCCTCATCACACAGAGATGCCACCCCAGGGTACGTTCAGGGGTGGTGTGCAGCAGTCCTAGGTTGCCTCTCAGCCAACAGCTTCCAGCTGCTTCCATTATTTGCACCAGGGGGAAATGAGCTGCATCCCCTCCACTTTCTCCTGAAGAAGCATGGATCACCTGTGGGAACACGACATTTCTGACAAAGAGAAGAAAATTACTCATAAAATAAAAAAATGTTGTGACAGAGGCATCAAAATGACAGCTAAAGACTGTCTCCTCGAAGTGGTCTAATGAAACCTCTATGCCTGATGTCACCTGAGGAAATGCCACTGATACCTGCTCTGATTTTAAAGGCAGGGATTATTACCTTACAGCATCACTGTCACTTTACCCCATTCTGGAATCAGTTGAGACTAAAAAGGACTGTTGGGGATTTTTTTTCCCCCATTCTGAGATTTAAAGACTTCTTTTTAGCTCTTTGTCACTTTTCCAGACAGAAGGAATATTAAAGTAATTATAACATAAAGTTCTGAACAAAATATTTAGGTCAGCTTCTGATAAGCACCTGACAATAGGCTTGTTCCCTAATGGGGGGTGTTTGAAGCAGGTTTTCAGCAGGTTTTGAGAGTTTCAAATAAGACACTGGACAAATTTAGTACTGTGGGTTATTTTCTGTGCTAGTTTCAGAGGAGAATGCAGATTGGTGTGTGGATGAATAACCCAAGTCCAACTGATGGCTTTCACTGGTGACCCAGAGAGAGCCAGGGCACCAACACTGATACTTAGAAGTTCAGGATGAAAAAGAAGGACAAAAGAAGACGCCCTTTTCCATGTGTTGTGGGTGGAGTGGGAACTTCAGGAAAGTTTATTAAAGAAGCCCTGATGCTGAGTAATGAGGTGTAGAGAGGACTCCCTGCCTTTCTAGACTCCTTCCCAGAGAGGAGTCTGGGCAGCTGGATCTTATCTTGCCCTCAGACTGTCAATGATTTAAGTTTTGGACCTTTGTTTTTAATCACAGCAGATCAGATAAATTTGTATAAAAACGAATTATCATGATAAATGAGTAAACAAAAATTTCCCAATCAGAATTATTTACAACACAATATGAAAGCTAAAACTACAAGTAGAGTACAGTATAATATAATGCACTATATTAAAACAATTATATTAAAGCAACAATATTAAAATTATAGCAAAAGAAAAAATTAGGTAGAGATTGATGTAACTCACCATATCAACACTTGTGAGCAGGTCTCTTTCTTTTCACTTTGAGAAGTATCCTTGGTAGGTGTCCCCAGAATCCAAGAAAAGTATCTCTGCACAGTCCAAGGAGGAATATGTTAGAAGAACCTAATAGGATGAAAGATGACCAGATTTCAGTAGTCTCGAGGGGTTGACTGCCAGTCATGTGCCTCCAGGTCAGTTTAGCAGCTCATCTGCCAAATCTTTGCCTTTTTATCAGGATGCTCATTCAGGGTTAGTTGCCAGAATTTTAGCATGATCAACACCAAGCCCAGCTCATGGTGCCCCTTCTCAATCCACACAGCCAGATCTGCAAACAGGACATTGTCTGAGTTGCCTGATCACATTCCAGAGCATCCAGGGAGAAGCACAGTGACACACCTGTGCAGGGCCAGGAGCTGGACTCGATGGTCCCTGTGGGTCCCTTCCAGCTCAGGATATTCTGGGATTCTGCAGCTCTCTGCACATGTCTGTCCCATTTTGGGTCATGGCTTTTTTGTCTCTTGGTCCCCATGCAGACAGACAGAGCTTGATGAAAAGCTTCTGTTCAAGCATTTTTTCTAACATTAAAAATGCACTTTTGTTGAAACACTGCAATTTTGAACTGTAATTTTGAATCTGTAAAAACAGACCAACCCCGACACTATTTATTTTTATAAGGGTTATTTCATTTTGCTAAATGATTTAAATCATTCTGATTTTGTCTCAAAATTATGTTTAATATAATTAATTTTTCTGGATTAGCTGTAATATTCAACTTTGCAAATTGAAATGTTTGGAGGTTGAAACAGTTTGAATGGGCAATTTAGACCTTGTGGTAAATTTTGGAATTTTCTTTGACAAATGAAAACTGCTTTCTGAGAAGATGAAATTTCTCAGAGTACAAAAATTCTATTTCCCAGACACCTCTGGAGGAAAACTCATATGAAAATGACATCTTTCCCTGCACTATAATAAAAAAATGGTCTCAATTGAGTGCTACTTATGACCAAGCCTACAAGCTATGATTCTTTGAAAAGCATAAATAGCATCAAACAAAAAACATCTCTTATTTCCTTAAAAGTGGACGACTTACCTCCAACTGTTTTATTTTTTTTTTTTTAGTAATTCTTTTTTAAAGAAAATTCCTTCTCTGATGTAAATTGGATTATCATTCCCCTGTATTTGGTTTAACTGTGTGAGATGATAATTGAATCATAGAATGCCTTGGGTTGGAAGGGACCTTCAAGATCATCCAGTTCCAATTTCCCTGGAATGGGCAGGGACACCTTTCACTAGACCAGGTTGCCGATACAAATTAATTCCACAAAAATGACCTTACTTAGGTCAGATCATGGAGCTAAGGTTTGTCTAGCCTTGCAGCTTTTCTCTGACATGGGCCAGTCATAGCAGCTCCAGTAGACCCCAGAAGATCTTAGAATCACAGAATGGTTTGGGTTGGAAAGGACCTTAAAGGTCATCCAGTTCCAACCCCCTGCCATGGACAGGGACACCTTCCACTATCCCAGGTTGCTCCAAACCCCATCCAACCTGGCCTTGGACACTGCCAGGGATGGGGCAGCCACAGCTTCTCTGGGCAACCTGTGCCAGGGTTTCAGCACCTTCACAAAGAAGAATTTCATCTTAATATCCAACCCAAGCCTTTTCTCTGTCAGTTTGAAGCTATTCCCCCTTGTTATGTCACTCCAGGGCCTTGTAAACAGTTTCTCTCTCTCTTTCCTGCCAGCTCCTTCAGGTACTGGAAGATGGCACTTACGTGTCCCCAAAGTTTCTCTTCTCGAGGCTGAACAATTCCAATTTTCTCACCCTTTCCTTATAGCAGAGCTGATCCATCCATCTGATCAGCAAGTACAGGCCTCCTCTGTACTTGCTCCAACATGTCCATGTCTTTCCTGTGCTGGGCACCCCAGAGATGGATGATGAAATCTTTTTAGCCTTCTAGCAACAAGCAGTGACTTGCACCAAAGTTAAACTAAGAGAAATTAGAAAGAACAGCAAGAAACTCTGTATCTTCTTCCTCTCCCCAAGCTCCAGTTGCTTTATTTCACTTTTTTAATGCCCTTTTGGAGTGAAACACTTAGTGGAGAACATTTTCTTACCTTTATTGGTACAACCCCACTATTTAAAACTTCACTTCAGAAGGTGCCTGAGCACCTACTGAAGTCCCAGTTGTGTGCTCAGAGTGGAGCTCCTGCTCACAGAAGGTTTCTCTAAATACTGCTCAAAACAGAGGGAGTGTTCATTACAAGCTCTGAACTACATACAAAGTCAAGAAGGGATAATAATAAGAAAATAAATGCAGAGACAATGTTTGTAGAGGAACAAATGATGACTAAACTGCCCATGAATAAATTTAGGCTGGCAATTAGAAGAACATTCCTAATCATGAACACGCTCGTGTTCCAGAAACTGATTTTTGGTGGGAACAAAATGGGGCCTCATGAGGCTTGATAAATATCTACAAGGAGTAGAACTAAGAGAATTAGATTCTGTTTCCCTGAGGGTCTCAGGAAGTTGCCAGAAACTTCACACTGAAGCAAGTCTTGAAGCAAATCAAAGTGGTGCAATGTGGTACCTCAGTATTGAATGTGCATCAGGTAAACCAAATTTCAGTGGAGCTCTAAGTGGTGACAAGTCACACAAGTTTACAACAGCTGAGGGTCTGATTCTACAACTCAAGAGTTTACAGATCCAGTAACAACTGCATTGAAGAAGAAATATATGGAAGATATTTTGAATCTTTATTGAGCTGCAATGTTTCTAAATTCAGTGGCCAGTAGAAATAGAGCCTTATTGACAAACACAAAAGAAACCAAAGGTGGTTTCTTGCTCAACTTCACTTTCTTAGCTCTATATGAGAAATTTTGGAATCCCATAATTTACCTCCCAGGCTGGCTGTCTCTGATGTCAACGATTTTTTTGGTCAATGGCTTCTTTCCCCAGGTATGGGACAGTAAGGGAGAGAAAAGTCTCATTTGGCTTCATTTTTCATATGCCTTTAAGAACTGAACAAGGATTTTCAAAGCATAAAGATAAAACACTGGGGTTGGAGGTTTGCCTAATGACCTGTCAAAAATCAGCCCACTTCTGTTTCCTCATGCAGGGAAAATAATATAAGGATGATTTCCATTAACAGTAGAGTTTATAAAGCTACAAAAGAATGGGCAGATTGAGCAAAATCTGTTCAGCTTGTTTCTTTGTCTCCAACAGCATCAGAGGAGCACAAGCTCTAAGCTGTTTCCTCTCAGGGAATAATATTCAGGTTTTGTGGAATGTTGGAACAAGCTCAGAAGAGGCCATGAGAATGCTCAGAGGGCTGGAGAACCTCTGCTATGGAGACAGGATGGGAGATGTGGGGGTGTTCAGCCTGGAGAGCATCTTCCACTACCTAGAGAGGCTCCAAGGGAGTTGGAGAGGGGATTTTTCAAAACGGTCTGGAATGAGAGGACAAGGGGGAGTGGCTTCAAACTGACAGACAGTAGGTTTAGATTGGATATTGGGAAGAAACTCTTCCCTGTGAGGTTGGGGAGGCCCTGGCACAGGTTGCCCAAAGGAGCTGTGGCTGCCCCATACCTGGAAGTGTCCAAGGCCAGGTTGGATGGGGCTTGGAGCAACCTGGGATAGGGGAAGGTGTCCCTGCTTATGGCAGGAATGTGGAACTGGATTTCTTTAAGGTCTCTTGTAATCTAAACCATTCCATGATTCTGTGACTTGCTGTATGGAGTGTGATTTCTATTCTGTATGTACTGCTTTAAAATTTATTTCATAAATCTTTTTCAGTGACATTCTATGTCAAGTCATTCCTTTGAAGAAAGAGGTTTGTGTGTAAAGAGGGCAGTGTCTGGTTAAATTAACACAGTACCCCAGTCTCAAACTCAATCTTTGACCTCAGTTTCTCAGTGTGAATCTCCCAACAAAATTTTTTCCAGTCATTCACCATTAGAGAGTTTGTAAAGATTCATTTTTGTTATCCCTCAGAGAGTCACAGAATCATTAAGGTTGAAAAAGAACTGCAAGATCATCAAGTCCAACTTTCAAAGTTTTATGTGTAACATTCCTGGGGTCCAGATGTCTTAATGGTGCTGTTTTACATTCTCTACATTTTCAAAACCCATGCAGTCAAATGTCTGGTAAAAGGGAGTATGGAGAGATTTTAGGAGCATCTGATCACACCACGATCAAAGTGACTTGAGACCCATTATAAAATCTACCATGGAGGGTCCTGCCCCAAGTCACTTAATGAGCCTGAGGAAAAATCCTGCTGCAGGCCAGGGCTTTGTCCTCATTGCTGCAGCCTCTTTCTCTCCCATGAAAAATCATTTTGTTCAGGATTAGAGCTAAATCCCAGGGTTGTGTGGAATAAAGCTATCAGGATCACAAAATGAACACAACCTTTGCTTAAAATCAAAACCATAGCAGGTTTCCCCAGAATTGAATTATTTTACAGGCAAACACAGCACCAGATAAAACCTGGGATTCTCTGTAGCCTCCCTAGCTTAGTTTATATATAATTCCTCTGCTGATTAGTAGAGTTAATAAAAAATAAAAATGTCTCCCTTTAATGCAGTGAGAGACTCACATACTTGAATATACTTATCTCCAGGATAAAGTTTTAATTACCTTGAGAAAAAGCTGGAAGAAAGATGAAACTCAGGCACCTGTTACAGCTGGGAAGAAGGCAAAGAGGACCAGCATGCAGTAATTAAATCTTTATCACCCAGAAAGGAGCCTGCAGCCTGCGGTGTCTTCCTGGTGAATATCACCAAGTTTATTTTTAAAACTGCTCCCTGCCAGCATGTCCCAAAATCATTCCATATACACAGCTGGTTGGGAAGAGGCAGGCTGGAGCTGGGAAAAGCAAGATCTAAAAGGAGAAAGACAGGGTCTAGTGAAAAAGTTAGCAGAAAAAGGGTTGGGATGAAAACCATTCCAAGTCCAGCAATAGCTGACCTACATTTACAAATCTCTTTGAAAAAGCCAGATCTTGGTGTCCCTCTTTCCTGGAGGTGCTGTGTTTACTTACTCCGTGCTTTTCAGTTCTTCCGGAAATCTTGATTTTCCAGCTAAGCTGATAGAAATATGGATTTAGGGACTGAACCCTCCCAGAGGGGGAGCAACATGGTCACAGCTGGAGAGTTTTGCAAATGGTGGAAAACTGGTCAGAGACGTTCAGCCTCAAGTGTGAGGGATGGCAGTGGCAGCTCAGTGCTGCCTTCCCCAGCCCATCCATATCACCCCCAAAACTCCACAGAATTTTGGTCTGTTGGTGACCCTGGGCCATCCCGGTCTCTCTGGGTTTCATTTATAAAGAAAACCAAACTGTGGCAAATTATTGTGTTGATGTGTGTAAGGGTAAGTGAACAGGCATCACGTTTATTTATTCATTCATTTATGCATGTGTGTCCATCCATCCTCAGATATATGAAATTATGTCTGTGTACATTGATGTGTGAAACTATTTATTAACTTAAAATCACTGCTGGAAGTTAATCATCTGCAATAAATTACCAAATGCCTTAGGGCAAAGGGAGAGATTATTCCCTCTGCCTGCATTTAGATCTTCTCATGGAATCAAAATGTAACAAAGAGAGATTTGAGCTGCATAAATCTTTTATGCTGTCCCTATTGCCTGTGAGAGGTTAACCAGAAACTCCCAGAAATTCCTAACAACTCAGGCTGTTTGACTCTCTGGCTGTTTTTTGATCAATGAAATCTGTAATAATCACAAGAGGGACCCTCCTGAGAGTGCATGGGCTGGAGGGACTGCAGAATAACTCAGGGCTTCCTTGGACAAAGATGTGCTCATGGCCTGAGCATTGAATATCAGACAAGCAATCAACCCCCAATTTCTTTTCTTCTGACCCCTCCCCACTCTTTGGCCCTGGAGCACATCCACATCCTTCCTTCCTTCCATGGTGTTTCCACAGAGGGGGAAAGTCCAAAATCTTAATTTAGATTCAAGCTGCACATGGCACCACGAATATCTGATAAAACTCTTCTGACAAAACTCTTCAGTGAGCTCTTTCCCCACTCCAGTCTGGTCTAATCTTTCAGCTCACAGCTACACCACAAGATACCTGTGTTGGGTTTTGGTGGGATTTGGACAACCATTTATTTATTTTCCTAACAGAGTGGTAAAATAGATTATTTTAAAACATGTTTTAAAAAACAATGGGTAATTTACAACTGGAGGGGTTGGCTGCAATCCTGAGTACATGCCAAGAACTGAATATGTTTTTAAGTGTAGCTATATTGCTTCATTCTTTACCTTTCTCTCTGTGTGTTTGTGTGTTCTGCAGGGATTAGGCATGGATTCACAAAATGGATTTTCTCAGAAAAAAAAAATTCTGCATCTTATTCTTTTGATACAACTTCAACATCTTTTTTAGTATGAATTTTTCTCCTCCTCCTCTCTGTACATTCATGTGTCTGTGCTGTGGGTGTGTATAAATATGTACATATATTCTGGTTGGCTGGAAGTAGAAAAAATAATTCTCTTTAACAGTCATATCTCTGAGAAGCAGACTTACAGGAAAGCTTTTAAATACTAAATTAAAAGACTTTAACTGCTTGGCTTTTTCGGTCAACTTCTCCTTAATTCTTTTCTCTCTCCCTCTTGCTCTCTTTCTCGTTCTTACCCCTGTGCTCAGTTTTTTGCTTAATTAAGGGGAAAGGAAATAGTGACATCAAGTCAAGGACATAATCTCCAAACAGGCAAAGTCAGAGTTTAATCCTCCTGGAATTGTCCCATCCAGGAAAAGGAAAATTCCCTCCTAAAATCTGAAGCTGAGTTAGGTGTTGATGTAGCACCTGTTGCAGACTGAAAATCTTTCTTGCTGTTTCTGTGTTTTGCTTTAGGTGCTGAATCCCTTTGTCTGTGGCAGAAATCTCTGGAGGCTGAGGATTGCCACAGCCAGATGTTTTACTGAGCTGTCTGCAGGACCTTGGGATCAGAGGGTGCATTTCTGACTCGGGAGATAATTTCCCTTAAGTAGACTGATGAAATGCTCTTATTCAGCCACCCAGGGCAGGACCATAATCCTATGTGGTTTCCTGTCTTCAGGGTGAGACAGCTTTCATCACCATTTACTCATGCTGTCCTACAGCACAACCTTTTTTTCATTTTAACACCCCATGTTTTGATTTGCATTCAAATTTTCTCCATTCTGACTATAACTCATCTCAGCTGAGTCTAGTATCTGGCATTATCTACAATAACTTCAAGGATATTCATATATTCATGTTCTTGGAGACCCCTTTTTGAAAGAATGGTTTGCTTATGGAGTTCTGCTCTCCACTGATGGCAGAGTAGATCTTCAAACCTACTTTAGATGTAGATCTTTTAATTGCTTACCATTAGACATGTTGCTGCCACTCTATGAGAGAAAAAATTATTCAGATGAGGAGCAGAATGTCCAGATTGAATCCCATGGAGGCAATCTGAAAGACACAGGGAGATCTCCTCTCCTCCTGTTCAACATGAAGAGGATTCGGGTCCTGTGATAGGAATCAAAGATAATATCATGATGCACCTTATGTTTATAGGAAAACATTTTTCTCTGAAGTCTCATGGCCATTTTGCATTTGTGAATCATTTATTATAATGTTTTATCCTAGAGGAAATTTGTGATATAAGCTGTCAACTCTATTTACCTCTAAATTCCTTGCTGCAAATTGTGGCAACAATAAGGTGCCCATATAAAACAAATGACAAATGACTGCAGTTGTTGTTTTGTGAAATGCAGCACATTATTCCTCATTCTTCCTATAGAAATCACCTTTATTTGGCATATTGAGGGCTTCACCCAGGTGCACACTGGGAGCAGATTTTGGAGTGGATTGGACTCAGGTGTGCAGTGGGGAGGCTGCAGGACAGGGAGTCTACAGAAAACACTTGCACTAAAATGCAGCTATTCCCTGCCTGCAGTGTGGCAGCTGAGATCACAGAGTGATTGTTTCCAGGCAGAGAAGTGTGGAACAGTGTCTCCAAATGAAATTATAGCTTGAGGAAAAGATTTCTTTGAGGCGGGACGGAATGTAATTACCCAAGTTGGACTTTTGCCAGGACAGTGATGTTTAAAACACATCCAGCTCTTGTGGAAAGTGGCACAGGACCTTTTAATGACTGCAAAGGAATGGGCTTTGGTTTTTTTTTTATTTTTTTTTTTTTTTAGTATCTCATCCAAAAAGCAGGATAATAAAATGAGAAAGAAAAAACTATCAAAGAAAGAGCTAATCTTTGCAAAGTGTTGGAATATGTAAATCCCACTTTGAAATGGTAATTTATTAACTTCTTTTTAAGATAAAAATGCAATTAGTTCATTCTTTCATTTCCGTCATCCCCAAAAAATGCACATATATTGCTATCACGTCTTTTGCTCCTGTGTCAAATCTGTATCATTTAATTTTGTTGCAGCGAAACTTGTGGGTTGTATAAAAGGTTTTGGTGAGGTGTTTTTTCTGCCTTGTTTCAATCCTGACTGTAAATAAAAGAATACATTACTATATTCAGAAACGACTGCTGTCAAAAATCTTCACTTTGTTGAATTTTATAAAAGCTATGGGCTATTTTTATATTAGATACCATATCAGTAAAGAATAATCAGAGAGTGAAAGGGACTTTTTATCATTCTCAGTTTATTCCCAGAAATACTCTCTTGAGCTCTGAAGGAAAAAAATACAATATTATCTGTGCTAGAATTGTAAGCTTGCCTTATTTTACACTTGATCATTTTTGGTAAGGGAATGAATGTAGCTGCATGTGTATCTATGCATCTATATCCCCAGCACATGATTATTCCTGGCTAAGCAATCCAGCATAACTTTTCTGATTCCATGGCATTTTTATCACATTTAATTAAGATTATGTAAAGCTGGGTTTAACTGGCTGGTCATCTAAATTTGGGGAAGTACCTGTAAATGTCAAGCAAAATCTAGAAATAAATAAATGTTAAATGAAAGAATTATTGTAGCTGTGGCAGACTTTATTTGACACCAGTGAAATCTGGATATTCCAGTGCATATTAATACACAAATTTGGATGTTCATGGAGGGTGTTCATGAAAAAGGGATCCACATCTGCCTATAGGGACTTGAATTCCCATGTAGGTCTGATAAGAGACCTGTCCTCACAAAACTCTAGAATATCCCATGCTACTCCAGCTCTCATTGTCCTTGGCAGAGCTGCTTCATATTGCTTAAAATATTTAAATATGTATGAATCTGAAAGAAAAAGAGTGAGAGGGAGTCACTTGTAAAGAATAAATAAGATTCTTTGGCAGTGAAGACAGGGAGAGTGGGATTCACCTCCCGTTTTTAGGTGCCTTTGGAGTAAATGCCTCCATCTGGATTATGTGGGAATGATAAAATTATAGAATATTCTGAGTTGGAAGGGATCCACAAGGATCATCGAGTCCAGCTCCTGGCTCTGCACAGGACAGCTCCAAGAATCCCAACATTTGGAGCTGCTTCTCCTCACTAGTGCTTTTAATTCAATGCAAAGATGGATTTATATGTTGTATGTGGTGATGAAACTGAAGAAAAAATTAAAGCCGGAGATGTGTTTGTGGTCAGAAAGAAACAACTCCTTGAGGTACAAGTTAAAGATTTCATCCCCTTCCTCTGGATGTGTTGAGAGCGAAGGAACCCCTGGAGGATGGTTTAGGATGCACAGGAAGAAGCCACACCAGGTTCAAGCCTGTAGCGTCTCTATTCCCTCAATTTCCCTCCATGAAATGCTCAGTGGAATATCTGCACCTTCCAATCCATCCTGCTGCTGCAGGAAATTCATGATCCTTCCAAGCTAACACATCATAATTGCCATTTCACTGACAGGATTTTTAGCTTTCCACGTGATCTCAGCATCTTGCTCCATTTCAGTGCTGTGACTAAGGCAGCAGCAGAGGAGTCTGGGGCTGGAGTGTGCAGTGATGATTCCCCAAACCAGGAGTGAAGCAGCTCCACTCTAAGGGCTGTGTTGGTATTTCAGCAGTTACCCCATCGAGGAGATGCAAACACTCCTGGAGCAAGGATACAACTCACTGATTATCCCTCCAGCACTGGTGATGATGAAATCCTGGGATTTGGGCTCCCCATGCCCATGCCCATGCCCAGCATTCCTGGTAACCATGGTGTACAAATGTGTGCATCCACAGCTCCTGACACGCTGCCTGCAGCACCAGCAGCCTCAGCAATTAAGGATTTGCTGTGGTGAGCAGGGATTAAACCCTTTTCATTAGCAAGTTTAGAGATTCTAAAGCCATGTTGCAGACATCTGCCACCCACAGTGTACAGCTGAACAATGAGTTATTATAAAGCAGGAAGATGAAGTGGAATTTTGGAACTTTATTGTCTCCATACCCTGAGCCTTAAAATCCCATGGAAACAATTATGTTTATTATGATGCATTGCTGTTTCCTTCTGGGTGGGTGGGCGATTTGCTCCGTCTCCCCATAGAGGTTAAAAATAACAATGCATGGCTCGCTTTGTGCTTTGCTAAGATTACCTCACATTTCCATCACATTCAAAACAAAAAAAATCACATAGAATATTCATAATATTGTGCTATATAAAGCTCACAATGCAGGGGAGCTGAATTGTTATTGTATATTTTTGTTATTTAACAATTATCACCATGAGAGTTTCTAGAACATAATTTTGTGGGGGAAAAAAATGAAATAAAATAAGCAGCCACCTTCTTTCAAAGTTTGACTCTGCAGAGCTTTAATTCCAATCAGCTATAACAAAACTGATGACAGAAGGGGCTTTCAGCATGTTAATAGCATAGCAACATACAGGGTGCACTTGCAAATCCATTTGCTCAGAGATGCTTTGATCACTTAATGTTCTACAGGCAAAAAGCAGTGTTTTCTGAAGGCAACACCCAGTGTGTGAAGCATCTATTAAAAAAAAAAATCATCTCCCTCATTCCTCAGAAATTCTCCATTTGCCTGGCAGAATTTACAGTCACCAAGAGCTCCTGGAGCCCAGAGTTTTGTAAGAACCACAGGCCAGCATCACCCTTGTGCATGAAAACTCAGTTTGTTGTTGCAACCACTGTAAAATATTAATTTTCAAACAAACATGGAGTGTTAGAGGCCACCTGCTACCAGGGTGTCCAGAGCCCAGGTCCCCATACAGTGAGACCATAAGGGGACTGCTCCTACACTAGGAAATAAAACTGTGTTAGGAAAAAATGCTGGGCACTGGAATTTGCTGATAAACATTTTTACAATGATCCCTGGTGAGGTTTTAGCCTGGGCACTGTCTTTACAATTCCTGCATGCTGATGGACAGCTGGAACAGGCTCAAAATCCTTCCCAATGGTCAGTCTGGATGCAGTGACTTCAACTCTCAGTATAGAAAAGTTTAGTTGTATGAGCATAGCTCATTTCTGGCCTCAGTGGTGGAAAATGCTCTCAGATCTCCTTAATTTATTTGTGGAGATGTTGCCTTATCATAAAAAAGATGTAGTTACTGGTTTAGATGCATGCAGGACAGGGTTTTATCTCCAGCCTCTGGCACCATGGTGTGAAAAGTCATTACAGCTGGAGCTGGCACAGAGGGGAGGCACAAAACACTCCCCCAGTGACCAGGAGAGGCTGTGAAGTGGCTATTCCCTGGCAAAAACCAGGGTTCAGCCATGGATGTTGGAAAGTCTTCCTTCAGGGGCTGCTGCTCTGCTTCTCTGGTGGGAGAGAGCAGCCAAGTGTGGGGGGACAGAGATTTACTGCTGGGACACTGAGCAGAGCAGCCTGGAGCTCAGGAAGGTGTCAGGGCTTTTCTCCAGCTGCCTCCAGGGCTGAGATGAGCAGTGACTCAGTGCAGGGTCACCAACAGGAGCCTGGGCTCACCCTCACAGCCCCGAGGAGCTTCTCAGCCAGGTTTAACTTGGGCTTAATGATGGCAACGTGGGGGGAACCCAGAAAAAGACCCGACTTGTGTTTGACCAGCCTGCAGTGAAGTAAAAATAAATATTCTGTTCTCAAGAACTGGAGTCTTAAATTAGCCCAAAGCAGGGTTTTTACAGAAAAGCTTAAGCATTTCATTTTAGATGTGACACAGAAGGTTCAGTGGGTAGGGAGAGATCTCAGCAGTTCATCCTGTTAACCAAAAGACCAGATTTTAAAGGGTATTATTCTCAACCTCCTTTGTTTTCCACTTCTGTAGTCATATCTGGTCAGAAGACTCATAATGTTCTTTATTTTTACAAAGAGAATCACAGGATGGTTTTGGATGGAAAGGAACTCAAAGATTATTCAGTTCCAAGCCTCTGCCAGGGGCAGGGACACCTTCCACTGTCCCAGGTTGCTCCAAGCCCCATCCAACCTGGCCTTGAACACTGCCAGGGATGGGGCAGCCACAGCTTTTCTGGGAAACCTGTGCCAGGGCCTCCCCACCCTCATCATAAGAAATTTCTTCCTAATATCCAATCTAAATCTACCTTTCTTTGGCTTGAAGCCATTCCCCCTTGTGCTGTCACTGCATGCTCTTGTAAAAAGTCCCTCTCCAGCCTTCCAACACAAATAAACATTAACAATAAAATAATTGATCAGCACTAAAATCAGTCTAGATTTGTAGAACACCAAATAAATATAACATGTATAATGCATCCTTTGCAAAGCCTCAAAGCTGGGATATCTTGATCTCTGAAAATACTTCCTTGTTGTTTATATAAGCGGATGGGTAACACACGTCATCTGATTTGAGGTATCTAAATCTAAGCTCCCATTTTAGTTATGATCAATTTAATCACCAACAGAGTGATTTTTTTATCTTGATAAAACATGCAGAACTACTTAGGAAAACCAGGAATCTCTCTCTAGTTTCTGCTGACCAAAGGGGTGGATTTCAGTTGGCTGTTGGAGGATCCTGAGGCAGTGTGTGCATGTCGATGATTTTATTGTAGACACCACATGCAGTCATGTGAGAAAGAGCCAAGGTCCTAAAAGTCTGCCCAGATGGTCACAGCTGGCTGAGATGGATTTTATAGAGACTGAAAGACCGCTTGATTCAGCACCAACTTGGCTTTGCAAAATGTGAGAGCAGCAGATATCAGGGTGGCCCTCCGGGTGCAGTGTTCACAAGCCTAGCCCTGCCTGAGGCTGGTGATCCATACTGGGGGGACAATGTGTGGAAAGCAAGATATGTTTTGAGTATAACATTCCTTCCCTGGTGTGAACCTCCCAGCTGCTGCCTGCAAATGGCTTGGAAAATTGTGAAGAGAATGATTTTCTTCAGAAACTGGGGTTTAAGGGAGTCTGATTAGCTTTCCCTTCACCATACTTCCTTTTTGTTTCATCCAGAAGGTGTAGAAGGTGTCCCTGTTCATGGCAGGGGGCTGGAATGAGATGATCTTCAAAGTCCCTTCCAACCCAAACTACTCTATAATTCTGTAATAAGGAGAAGTTCACGTGAATGAGGGAAGATGGAATGGATTTGAGGCAAGAGGAGGGTTGGTGGCTGACAAAGACAGACAAATATTTTGGATTTTATCCTTCCCCATCTTTCTTTCTGCTCCTAGAAATGTACTTCAAAATATCACTTCCATGTTTGACATTGCTCCCAGTGCCACAGGGACCTTCTTCATCAACAGATCAGTTATTTTTAAAATATAAAAAAAGTGTTTCTTGAGTCATTTTACACAGACACTTTGATTTGTTGGTCTTTCATTGAGCTGACTTCTGAAATCAGAAATGTGTGGCCTTAAATGTCAGGATTATTGACTGAGTACATGGGGTTGGAGGCAGGTGCAGGGTTCCACCTGAGTGTTTGCTCTTGCTGTCAGCTTAAGTTCAGTGTCTCTGGATGAAATGTGCCCAATGCCTTCACTATATTTGCTTCTTACTTTGTGCAGCAGTGTTAAAGAAAACAGTCAACACTTCAGCAAATAGTGGGGAAGGTTTGCAGTACATGTCATGTGTCCCATTGCAAGAACAAATGGGTTCCCTCCTTCACCCTGAGAGTTTAAACAGCAGATTACCCTCTGCACTTGGGATAGGTAATATTTCAGTTCAACATTATTATCTGAATTTTGCTATCATTACAGGCATAGTCAGGCTGCTGTTGTGTTGGGTGCAATACAGACAAAGAAGGAGAAAAAATGTAGCCTATGCCAGGAAGATTATTTCCAAATGCATTTTCACAATGGGAAATCACATTCTCAGTTATTTCCATCCAATCAGATGACACAGGTAATGCATGTTAAGTGTGCTGCTGATAAAAACAAATATCTGATTCTATCCCAGCCAGTCACATGAACCTGAGATGTCACTATCAGCAAAACTCCACAGACAGTTACACCACTGCAGCACACAGAGCATGAAAAGGCTCTGAATTATTTATAACAACTGTGTCAGCTTCTCAGCAGGAGAAAACTGGAAGAGCTAATTAACTGATATCCCCCAGCTGATCTTCCAGCTCGTGTTTGTAGAATAACTCCAAATAATTTGCAGAAGTCAGGAGCTGCTTTGCCTGCCACAGACTGTTTTGCTCTCGAGCTTTCAGGAGGAGCACATGGCAGGATGTACAGAACAAGGTTTTTGAGTGGTTTGTAACCAAAATGTGCATGTGTGATTCCGTGCTGGAGCAAAATGGGATACATTCCATTTTCCTTCCTTGCCCCATTACAGAATAAACCTCAAGTGCTGAAATAAAGGCCATATTTTATGGCAAGTATAGCGTGAGGGTCATTAGCTTTCCCATTCGGCTTCATCAGATGGCTACACAGCAGGACGCATTCCAAATTTATTTGATAGCTTGTCAATAAGCAGCTGCCTTTTAATAGCTCTTAACTTCATGGACTTGAAAAACAAAATGCCTCATGCTCACATTAAACCAAGTGGTCCATCACAGGGATCTCGGCTTTTTCTGGCATAGAAGGCAGAGCAGAAAATAACCTCTGACTGCAGCTTTCACTGTAATTTTGTGAACACTCATCACCAGGGAACAGAGACAGAGAGAGTTGCTGGGCTGGGAATTACAGTGAGGAGAAGAGGGGTGAATCGTGCTGGCTGTAGCTAGGGAGGGATGTAGGAAGGACATCAGCAGGGAGCAGTGGCAGCAATGGGGACTCCAACATGTCTCCTCTAGGCAGGGACAAGAGGGTAAAGTGATGAGCTTGTCAGAGGTAATTCTAATTAGCAGCCAGCTGATCTTAGAGCTGCTTCTGCTGGGCCACCTCCTGCACATTCTGGAAATGCTTAAATGACCAAAACTAAGTATTTCAAGAGAGGATGGGAAATTCCACTCTATCCCACCCCACCCACATGTAGGAGAGTTTATCCTGCAGGTAGTGCTGGGCTGAGGGGCTGGATTATCACAGGCATCTTATCAGCTGAAAACTCATGACCAAGGGTCAGTACTTATGAGATCGAAACACAGAATCTCAGCAGTTTGTTATAAAAGGGCCAAACACTTGCAGATCAGTGCCAGGCAGTACAAGGAACCTTTGTGAGATGTACTGCTTGCAGGCATGTCTCAGTATTACATTGCTTCTCTTTATTGTCCCTCCAGCCTCGGAACTCTGTGAAGACACAAACTTCTACCATTATGAAATAAAAATATCTCTGGATTGAATTTTTCTTCTTATTTTACCCCCAGAAGAACGTAAGAGATTTGTCTACCTGTGTGATTGTCCATTCTCTGTCATCAGAGTTTGTACCATTCTCACACATCCCACGGAGAAGATGCAACACTTAATTGTGTCACCTAAAAACTGTGGAAGTTCAGCAGCATAATTTCATTCAGTGTTTCTCAGTCCTGCTCTGGCAGTGGAAACAGACACACAGTACTAGTTTTGTGCTCCAAAGCTCTTTGGCACATGAAAGAACAGAGAACACAACTACAGACCTAAAGTCTTGAAGTTTAACTCCTTGTCTCATAGAATGGTAGAATGGTTTGGGTTGAAAGGGACTTTAAAGATCATTTAGTTCCAATCCCCTGCTATGGGAAGGGACACCTTCCTCTGGATTAAGATGCTCAGAGCCTTATCCAACCTGGCATTGAACATTTCCAGGGATGAAAAGTCCATAAACACTCTGGGCAACTTCCCTCTTCCCAAATGCGCTTGGCCAGATTTCCTCCATCCCACTGATGCATCTTCCTCCATCTGCAAAGACATCAACTCCTGCAAAAACCATTTGCAATCAGCCAGGAGGGAATGCACGGTCACAAATCTGTGATTTTCAAATGCAGCTCACATCCCCTTCCAGTGGCCTCCAAAGAATCCCTTATTTGCTCCAGAGCTGCAACCCCAAAGACACTTGTGGCATGACCTGGTGGTGTGGGGCTGAGTGAGGCCTTGGCAGGTACAGAAGTGAAGAAATAAACATGGGGGTGGAGTTCAGGATACAGATGAAACCAGAGGAGGGCAATTACCAAGATCTTGTAAAATTGTCAGTGATTATTCTTTTTGTTCCCCCTAAATCTTCAACTAAGATGATACAGATTGTGTTTTTCTTCTGAGCTGTCCCTCACCCCAATTTCATTTTACTTATTCTCATTGTACTGTGAAATTTTATCAGCCTGTTAAACTGACTCTGAGTAGTCTTTAGCTGAGAGTCTAAATTTGTTCTTACCTATGGATTTATTTGTGGCTGTCTTTTATACCTTCCAAAGCATCAGTAAATAAAATTCAAGTTCAAAACGAAGTCTGCTTCTCCCTGCTTTGGTCAATTCTCTTTCCAGTCCTTGAGACACACACGGAAGCAACAAGAATTCTCTTGTTCTGTCACCAGGGTTAATTTAAGTTTTAATTCTAATGGAATGATGGAAGAGGAGTCATATTGAGTAAGTAGGCACTAACTAAAGGGCAACCATTGCAATTATTAACTGCAGTTTACACCATGTCCTACTCTTTTGGGAGGATAAAACCCAAGCCAGGTACCAGATACTCATTGTGAAATGGGGTTAGAAGTCCTTTTTTCTTGAAATCAAGTTCATTACTCCTTCAGCTGAACTGGCTGGAGGAAATCTAGGAATATACTCTTTAAATTTCCATGTAGAAGTGAGTGCTCGCCGTGGGTTTTTCCCTCTACATTGTGACACAGGCAACACAGGGAGGCACCGTTGAGCCACAAAATGGAGTTCTCAGAAGGCCCTGCCAAAGAGAAAAGGATCATGTCAATATTTATTAGACTTTCCAGCAGCTTGTTAAGTCAGTAGGAGAGCTGAATCCCAAACAAACTCCAATTAGATTTAGTTTCAAAGCGAAGGCTTCTTCCTAAACTATCCAACAGGGAAATGTCACTGGTATTGGTGTGGGTTTCTTTCTCACCTCTTTCTTAATTTTTGTTGTCTGTCATTATCCCTTTGGTCAAGCTTTTGATGATGCTGGTATAGGCAGCATTGCTCTCCAGAAATTGACAATGTTGGGCTGACACTTATAAAGTGTTCGTTTAAAATGCTCCTATTATTAACATCATTTTGGCAAAAGATAATGCTTATGTTGAAAATGAGCAGAATGAGGGTTGATGTGGATTAGGTATTAGGAAGAAATTCATAATTATGAGGGTGGTGAGGCCCTGGCACAGGCTGCTGCTGTGGCTGCCCCATCCCTGGAAATATCCAAGGCCAGGTTGGACAGGGCTTGGAGCAACCTGGGATAGTGGAAGGTGTCCCTGCCCGTGGCAGGAAGTTTGGACCTGAATGATTTTCAAGGTCTCTTCCAACCCAAACTATTCTGTGATTCCATGAAAATCTCTTCTCCCAAAGAGGAAAAGCAATTTCTCCATAGATGGGGTTGGGACTCGTGGTTGCAAAAATCCTCACAGCAGCACCTTCAGTTGATTCATTCAGACTGAATGAGCCCCAAGGCAACCAAAAAAGCCCTTTTTTTAAAGGGCAACTAAAATGCAAACGAGAAAGGTTTAACAAGAATTCTTTTTCTGGTCCTATAAGGAGCAAAGCATCTTTCCTGGAGGTGTATTTTAACTGCATGATGGAGGAGTGGAAGAAGGAAGGGAGGAAGGGAGGAAGGGAGGAAGGGAGGAAGGGAGGAAGGGAGGAAGGGAGGAAGGAAGGAAGGAAGGAAGGAAGGAAGGAAGGAAGACATCTTTCTGCAGCACTTGGGAGATTTGGAGGCAAATGTGAGATGTATCAAGTTCCTCTTTCTAACTTGCAGCTGGGGTGTGACAGGGATCATAACTGAAATTAAATTATTTTCGAGACTATTGTGGACTAATTGCAAAGGAAAGAGTTGTGGAAAACAGGAGAGAGAGATGAAAGCAGCTGCTCCATGAAGATTTACTCCCAGGGAGAGCTTTAGGGTGAAAAGTTCCCACTTTACTGAAGGACTTGGCAGAAGTAACACTTTTCCTCTGAGTACTGGAGAGGCACCCTGGGCTTCCCTGGGGAAAACAATAAAATAAAAATATTAATTCAGATCAGCAGCCATTTCCTCTGGTCCTGTGGATCTTGTCACTGAATCCTTATTAAGTGCACATCAATAGTCAAAAATATTCCAATGAGAATTCTATGACTCACTGCCTAAAGAAATAATATTTTTATCAAAACTGCCTAGATTCATGCTCCTACCTATTTTTCCCCTTGGGGGTTTAGCCCTAAGTTGCTTTTGAAAGTAAAATTCAGACATTTCAGCCATGTGAGCTTGCATTGTGAGGAACTGTTTACACAGTGGGCACTCCAGTCCCTCACACTAAACACAAACCAGGGATCTGTGTTCAAACTCCTCTTTCATTTACATCCCTATATCAAAGCCACTGCTGCAGAAAAGAGTAAAAACCTATATTTCTGTTTCAATGCCCCCATTTTGCAATTCAAGACAGTTTTACTTTACCCCAGGAGCAAGTATTTAAAACCATATTGAAAACCATTTGTTTGAAGTGTGCTTGTGGAGATTGGTTTACTCTGTTCCCTTTCTGGGAGCACAAATATAGAATATAATCCACCTGAGAAAAGAAGATTTCTATTGATAGCTTCATTTAGCAGTCCTTTTTGTAAAAAACTACTTCTTTTACAAATCAGGTTATGTTCTTTCATGAAGTCTCCAACTGATATATTCAAAATTCTACATGCATAAATAAACAAACAAACCAGACATTTTTATTTCCTCATGCTCTTCATAGCTTTCCTTTCCACCTCTGACCTTTTCTTGCCTACAAATATGATTATTGAAAAAGCCTTATTTAAGTACACTATTCCCTTGTAATAGTAAGGTTATTTTTAAAGAAGAAATTTCCACATAATGTCATGTTCAGAGCAAAGAAGTTACTGTACCTCCTCCCCCTTTGGACAGTGATTTGTGAAGAGAGATGAATAGGGAAAAGTAATATGACATAAGTCTTTCTGGAAAGAAAAAAACAGGCCTGTAATCCTGGTACCAATCTAGTAAATCTGAATTCAATTTAGCAGTTCCAGATATTGCCTGTGGGAAACATCAGGCTGAATTTTGGCTGCTTGATGGAGTGAAAACCCAGATTACCTGTTCTCTAAGGTTATTTTAGCCTAAATTAAGATTTCTTTTCCTCCTTTCTGATAGTGTTCATGACCTATGAAAATTCATCTCTGGCATGGCAAAACAGAAGAGAGCAAATAACAGAGCTTTGCCAGCTTTTCTCCAGGGCCTGATCATTTTTTCCTACTATCACCTTCTACTTTAGGCACATTTATTTCCTCTCCAGGATTTTTTTGTCCCATCTTTCACTGCTGATTTCCCTGAAATATTAGAGAGCCTGGTAACTTCTCTTTTCATTCTCAGTCTGCATCCCCTGCATCCCCAAGGGCTTGCTGCAGTTTGAGATGGACTGACTACCACCCTCAGAGCACTGACAAAACACAGCTTGAGTAATTTAAAGTTGGCTAAGGTCTAGATGAGTCAATATATTATTCCAAGATAAACTCGAGGCACCGAGACAGAGCCCTGATGTAAAACCTGGGATAGAGCAACAGCAGAACAGACAGTGAGGAAAGCAGATGAGTTGCAAAAGTCCTGAAGGTCCCAGAACTAAATCAGCAGTGAAACTGTACAGAGAAGTACAGCCCCCTACTTGATAAAGTCACAAATTTACAAGAATAAATATTGAAATATGCCCACAATATGTTTGTGCTAGGGATTCACAGAATGGTTTGGGTTGGAAGGGACCTTAAAGAAATCCAGTTCCACATCCCAGCCATGGGCAGGGACGCCTTCCACCATCCCAGGTTGCTCCAAGCCCCATCCAGCCTGGCCTTGGACACTGCCAGGGATGGGGCAGCCACAGCTTCCCTGGGCAACCTGTGCCAGGGACTCACCCCCACAGGGAAGAATTTCTCTTTAATATTCAATCTAAACCTGCTCTCTTCACCTTAAAGCCATCCCCCTTGTCCTATTACTATATGACTTTTTACAAAGTCCCTCTGCAGAATTCTTGTAGCCCCCTTCTGGTTTTCAATCAGGTGATTTAAGTTGCTGGAGATGTTTAATCAGAGCATGATGCTATTAATTATCTTGAATGCTATGAAGTTTATCACTCTCATTTAAAAGGGGCAAAGAACCTGTCCCAGCTCAGCAGCATAATTCTGCAAAGCCAGGCTTGAGCCTCCTCCCCCATGGAGACCAGGAGTTAGCAAAATTAATTGTTTTGTTTTTTCAATTGGCCATGGCTGTGCCAAGCTTTCAGCATGGTGACTGACCACTCCTCTAGGCTACAGCACAGGGAGACAAGAGGAGACCACCCAGAGAGCAGCACACTGAATGGGTCTGAAGTCGATGATTATAATTTGCTATTTACTCAGCACTATAAATAGCACGACATTTTTCAGTAAGTAGCAGAGCAATAATCAGCTCCCCACTCTGAACTATTGTAGCTTGTGCTGATATAATGCAAAATTATGCTCATCTATTTATTTTTTATTGTTCTGACTAATGTGTGACCCCAGTCCAAAGCATCTTCTGGTGTCTGATTCACCATGGGCTGTTGACCTATGGGATTTCTTTTCCAGTGTGCATGAGGGGGATGCCAGCCCTGGGGACCTACTGTGCACATGTAGTGAAAGGCTGAATAATTCACCTGAGACCTGATCTGGGAGCAGATATCAGAGGGAAAACTAACAGCAGCCACAGCATGGTTTCCTCTGGACAATGTCCCAGGTTCTCAGCTGATGTGTGCAGGTGAGGTTTGCAATGTTGAGTGAGTCCAATGAGGGTTTTTTTTGGCATGCTTTACTGTGATAGAAATATTTAACATAAGCAGATGTAGATATGGATGATTTGTGTGCTGCACACATACATGCAAACATTACCTGTGTTTCTACCTAAGCAGCATTGTGTAATAATGGAGAGGATCAACCCTGAACGTGCATTTTCACTCCCAGGGCAGCTGGATTGTCCCATGGGCCACCCTGCAAACTGGTGACATTTGTGAAAGAGCCCCAGGACTTTACTGAGGTGGTCCCAAAGAGCAGAAGGTCAGCCACATAATGAGATGCCAGTGATGCATCAAACACTTGGGGACACAGAGCTCATGTGAGTCACAGCCAAGGTAAAACCCAATAATGCCATGCAGATGCCACTTTCCATCCCAGATTTGTGCCTTCTACTGTTTAGGCCTTGATTTGGGGGAAGTAATTCTCCCTCCACACTTGAAAAGCAGTTTCTTTAGGCTTCAAAATTCTTCACTCTTATGAAACTCAAAAAATTTGACACAAGGAGCTTGTCAGCACACTGTAAATCTATTGTCTCCAGATAAACATTAACTTCTCATCCTTCCCTGGTCTCCATCTCTACTCATTTGTCTTTTATTAACTACTCAGTCTATTAAATTCCCAGGACTGTAGCCATCTTTTCAACTGATGGTTGTAGATCATCTTGCACAAAGACTTTGTCCCAGGGTTGGGATTCTGAGTAAGTGCAGATAATTTCTCTTGTTTATTTTACCTACAACATAAGGGAAAAAAAAAAGATTTGCCTCAAGACATTTATTAGCAGTGAACTTTGCTCACGATACAGTTCCTCACTCCTTCTCCACAGCAAATATTAATTGGTAAATTCCAACTGTTCCAGAAAAATGAATTAACATTACAATGGAATTATTTCCAGTTCTGATCTTGCCAGCAAAGAGGGAAGCTCTGCATATTTACTGATGTGTTGATTTGCTATTGGAGATAACTTGGAAATAACATTTTTTTCCCTCTTTAAAATGTGTCAGTGAAATAATTCCCCAAATTCATCATTTTATGGGGGAAAAAAGTGGCTTTTTTGACATCAAATGATAAAAGTTGGTGCAAAGTGTTTTTATATGGGTATTTTCTGTCAGGCTTATCTCATTTAGGAGATTTCTGCTGAGCCATCCAATGTGGATATCTGAGTCTGTAAAATTCTGTCTTGGGATATCCCTGCCTGCCTTCTGTAAGTCTGGAGAGGGAGAGAGCACAAGAGAAATATTTGGCCACAGAGACTTTTAGAGACATAGAATTGTTGAGGTTGGAAAATCCCTCTAAGATCATCAAGTCCACTTGATCATCAAGCACTGCCAAGCTGCCACTGAACCATGTCCCTAAGTGCAACCTAAACACATCTTTTAAAATCCTCCAGGGGCTGTGACTCCACCACTGCTCTCAGGCAGATCTTCAATCAATCTCCTTTATTTTTCTCTTTCATCTTGCTGCTTTTCCTTGCTGAGTAAATTGAGCTGGAGATTGTCTGATCAGAGCAGGCTCAGAAGTGCTAAGCCCACTCTGCTCATGGCAAAAAATTCCAAATTCCACAGCAAATCTCTTGGGTTAAAAGTCCAGATGTTAAGCAAATGTGGCTCTGAAATAATTAGAAATTATTTCTGAAATGTGGCAATGAAATAATTAATTTATAAAGGAATATTTAGAAATACAATATTCAGTTGTTTCTTTCTACTTGTTTTTCTCAGCTTTTTTTTTAATAACAAATTAGAAGAATCTTAAAGATTAAAGTGTTTTGCAGTTGAGAAATTGTCATTAATTTTGTGAGGATAAGATCACAAAAATGGTAATTCAGAGGACGAGGTTTCAGTTTTGTTTTACTTTTGAGGTACTGAGCATTTGGCTTGATTTTCTTTCCTTTGTCAGGGATTTCTTGCTGATGAGGTGACTGCTTATATCAACCTGATTAATGTTCAAAATGTAAAAATTGCAGCTTTTCAGCCCTGTGCCTCAGACTTAAACTCAAAGTCAGCATTAAAAGAGAGCTGTTCAGAAAGCTGGGAAAAGATGCTGCACACCTAATTGCAACATTAACCAGTAAAATATTAGCAAATTTATTGGGCTTTTTCTACTTGAAAAAAAATTTAAAGGAAGTTCATTATGCTCTGCAATCCTGCTTAAATATTCATCATGTTGTTAATGAACCACATTCATTTTTAAAATGCTCAACCTGAGACGCCGTCTAGCATGATTTGATAATAATATAATTTCTGTATAAGCGTAAAAGGGACAAGAACAGTAAAAATAATTGTATCTCCAAACACCCTAACCAGTTTTCTCCTGACTAATGAGCAGCTGTTTTTCATTAGCAGCATGGTTTTATCTCTTGCCTATCAACCTGCACAGCTGGGCATATTAGAAATAGCTCAGTGCACTGTGGAACTTATGTTTCCTAAACTGCAGAAACAAATGAGGAAGAGGTATTGGAGCTTTTTTCTTAAAAAAAAAAAATGGTTTGGAGCTGATTTCTCTCACACTATTATTCACCACGGTGTCATATCTGGAGGCTTGATGTGGGAATGGGATATTACTGCTCTGCCTGCTGTAGAATTGCAGAAAATAGTTCATACCTTGCAGAACTTGTGCTACAACGAGCAGAAATTAAGTCACAGGGAGCTGAAACCTTTTGCTTGAGGTTATGAAGCAAGGAAGGAGCAACAGCTAAAGCAGAAATTGTTTCATCTGGCTTTTCCAGCCCTCTAACTTGTCCCCCACTCTGTATCAGACAGGAATCAGCTCAAAGATGTACAGTGGGAGAGTTTGGAATTTGAATGGCGTAAAATAAAACTGAGCCTGATCCTAAATATTTCTTTGTGATCTTGCAACTGTCAAGGCATTTGCAACTTCAGGCCAACAGATACAAATTCAGTAAGATTTTTAAATAGTTTTTATAGTCTTGAAAAATACGGAAATAAAGCCTAAGGCAAGCTTAAGATGAGGAAAAAAAATAATTTCTGAAACAAAAGAATTTAAGAGATCATAGAATCATTAAGGTTGGGAAAGACTTCTAAGATCATCAAGCCTAACCCTTGATCAAATACCACATGTCCACTAAACCATATTGCAACCTTGCAACCATATTGCAAAGTGTCTGCTTGTTTGTTTTTTTTTTTGTTGTTGTTGTTGGTTTTTTTTTTGTTTGTTTGTTTGTGTTTTTTTTGAACACTCACAGGAAGATCCTCCATCACTGTTATTTATTTCATTTATATTGTATTTATTTGAGAATCACAGAATGGGTTGGATGAACCTTAAAGACCATCCAGTTCCACCCACATGCCATGGGCAGAGACATTTTCCACTATCCCAGGTTGCTCCAACCCTGTCCAGGAACACTTCCAGGCATGGGACAGCCATCATAGCAGATGTTTTGCATTGAATGAAGTGGAATAAATGCAAACAAATCCACCTCATGTCAGCATGGATGTGATTCTTCTGTAGATCACAACATTGGAGGGAATCACTGGGACTCAGGAATTTAGATTAAAGAACTAATACTTTATTTAGAAGGAACCTCTGGGTATTCCTAGTCGTGTTTAAAATAGGATTGTAGCCAATACCAAGTGTGGAGTCAGATTCAGGCAGGGAGGGAGCCTTCCCTGTCCTTCCTGCAGAATAAGCTACCTTTACTTTTAATTGCAGTGCCAAAGCGAGGCATTGTTCTGCAATATTTGGGTCCAGAAGAAATACATGTGTCATCCTCCCCATTAAAACAAAAAAAAAAAATCTCTTCTTAGCAGGCCCTAGTGCTGGCTGCTTGTTTATTGCAGCTGAGTGTGTGGTTACTTACTTAAGCATCACTTGGTATTCCTATCTTTAAAGATAAATGCAATTAATGAAAATCTTGAAATAGGTCTTGTGCTTTCACTCAAAAGTATAATGTACATGTCTCTCTGTACACTCCCCTGGTGTAGGAAAGCAATCAAAATCCTATTATACTGACTTAACTACCTGCTGCCAGATTTGTTGACCTTGTTTGTTTGGAAATTAAAAGGCAGGTCATGGCAGAGCTGAACTGCACAACCTGGTAGCACAGAGAGACAGAAGAGAGGTGCTCTGCTTATTTGCAGGGCATCAGGAAGATTACACCACACTTCAGAACCAGTTTTGGATGGGAGCAATGTTTGAAACTGGCTTCTCCCAAATGCAAAAATCTTGTATTTTTTGTGTGCTTTGAAAGAATGATTTGTTTTGTTTTGTTTTCCTGTTTTTCCAAAGAACCTGTGAAACCAGGTTTCTGCTGGGCTTTATTAGCACCCACTAGTGTATTTATAGATATATAAATACACATTTTGAATCTAGATGGTAACAGCTAAAGCACTGCCACGCTTCCACTCTCAGGAGAGAAATGCACACAGCTCCTTGAAACAGTGGCACCCAAAAAGTCACAACACTGTCTTAAGAATGGGCAGCTGTTGTAGAAAGAAGATTTAAGGAGGTTATTTATCATGGAAAAGCAGGATAGTTAAGAGCATCCATAAATTACCCAGAAATAAGAAATTATCTTCTTTATTTTGTGTGAAAGAAAGAAGAAGTTGCATTGATTTACAGCAAAGAATCCACAGTGAAAGGAAATACATATCCTAGGGTGGACCAGGTATTAGTTTGAAATAAAAGGAAAAGAAATTCAGGTCTGTATTGGCTAACCCTTCACTCTCCTTGTCTTGTGCCATTTCCCTTTGGGTGGGACACTTGTATTGGTGCACGCCAGCATTATTTTTCAGGAGTACTGCTCAGAGACCTTCTTGGCCCATCCCTGTCCCAGGACCCTAAACCTACCCCCAAACCTGGCTAAAAACTTGCCTAAAATCCACCAATCCCTACAGGAGATTAATTTGACTGAAGTGGCACAGGAAAAGCAACATACATTATTCTACCCTTTCTCCTCCTTTTTTAAATGTCACATTTTATTTACCATACAGCAACAGCTGCCCTTTATGCAGAAGACTTATGCAAGCCAAAATTTCTCCCAAGGTCTCTGTAAATGGCTTTGTGTCCATCTGTCCTTTACCCTCCCCAGGCACATTCATCCTACTAAATGTGGCATTCAATAATGTATCTGGAATCCAGTTCCCCTTTTCATGGAATCATAGAATAATTGAGGTTGGAAAAGACCTTTAGGATTGTTATATCCAACTCTCAGTCATGTTGACTATTGAATCATGTCCTCAAGTGCTATCTCCACATGTTTTTGGAACACTTTTTGTCAGAGAGGTGCAGTGACTTCCAATGCATCCTGGTTTAAAGTCATTGTGCAAAAGAGTTCAGCTGAATTTCACCCTGAAAGGGCAGATTTCTATCTGTTGCTTTATAAAATGAATCAGAGATGACTAGGTTGAGTGTAAATATCTGTATATATTCATATCTATATATATATGTATATATAAAAGCAAAACTATCCTGTTTGTTTTAAGTGGAGGAGAGGAAGATGGCTCATACTAAAGATAGAGGGAGGGAAATAAAGCAATACATCACAGAATTAAATCTTTCTGGAAGAGCAGTTTCTCCTAAAAATCTCGAATGATATTTTCCAACTGAGACTCAAAAGACTGGCTAAATCCTCCTTATAACTCCCACGCTCGTTTTTTCTTTTAGATGAATAAAACTTTCAGTACAGGAAAAACTCAATGATTAAAAATTACAAATGTACTGAATATACTGCACTTTGATGCAAACATCTTTGCAGTAAAAGGCCAGGTGTTATATTAAACAGTGTTTTAATCTGATCCCTATGGAAACATTCCCTCTGGAAATGCGGCAAATCTTTCATTTTACAGGAATCTGTGAATTCTGGGGCATTACACAGTTGCAAAAAAGTGCATTCAAATGCAAATACAGCTTTGGATAAAGCTGTGGAATTGCCTCCTGCTTGACAAGTTTACATAGAGAGGAGGTTTCTTCCAACTTTTCAGAATTCCTGACAATAACTGTGTGCAAAACCTGAAACTTCAGCACTGGTTGGCCTTGCCCAATGATATTTGATTGGAGGGGATGTTGGCTCAGTCTTGGCTGGAAGTATTGATCACACACATACATGGGGGTGAAACTGCCAATTAATTTGTTCATTATTAGAAATAATTCTGTCCTTTTGCTTCCACCCCATATGCATTTTATAGCTATACCTACCAGAAGAACAATTGCCTCAAGCAACAACATGAATGGTCCATAAAAGGTCTTCGTAAGTGGATTACGTTAAAAAGCAGAGTTATCTGTGATCACTTTTTATGACTTCTTCTGTTGCCCACATGGCTTGCTTAGCTTCAGAAAAATTCTATCTCCTTTCCTTATTTTCTTTCTCTTTTCTCTGCTTTCCCTTCTTTCCCTTGTCAGTAATTTAAAGCTAAGACTGGCAGGGAAGGGAGGAAAGCTCAGTATATTGGTTCTGTCTTTTGAAAGGCCTGGAAATTCTGCTCTAAGCAGGGCCATTTTTCTTATTTGCTTTTTGGGCTTTGCTCCCCTCTATTCCTTATCAGTAAAAATGATCAAAATTCAGCAGGCATGATGGATCTGATTGCAGCATCAGCTGTGAAGTTGGAACTGATTGCAAAATCATCATGAAAACCTGGCTGGGGTCTGACCTGTCACCATCAGGGAGGCTCTGACCTCCAGACTGTGGCAAACATTTGGAGGGAGATCAGATTTTTGAGTGATTAGTCAGAGAGGTCACTGCTAAAACCCCTCTTCATCAGTCCTGCTTTGCACTTGTCTGTCTGATTCCCCATCAGAGCTGATCAAAATGTAAAATTAGTGACTTCCAGCCAGTGACATTCAAAGGGAGACCACAGCAGCCAAAATCAGCCAGGCTACAAATCACAGAATCATGGAATGGTTTGGGTTGGAAGGGATCTTAGAGATCATCTCATTCCAACCCCACTGCCATGGAAAGAGACACCTTCCACTAGACCAGGTTGCTCGGGGCTCCTGATGTGTTTTTAATTAGCAAGAAGCTCTTTAAATAGCAGAACCTCTTTAAATAAGGAGGTTCAATCACCTCCCCACACATGCAAATAGAGGAGAGAAATGCATTCTAAATATAGTAGTTAGTTATTAAAGTTTAACTAATTAAGGTGTTTTTAAGGATTTTTCTTTAAATTTATTCAAGGAAGAAAAAGCTATAAAGATCTGCTTTTATATATATATATATTTAATATGTGGGTGTTTGAGGCTTTCTTTGTTCTTTCAGATTTTTTTTTTTTGTTCATTTGGAGATTCTCTGGAATATTTTTTCATCTGAAGTGTCTGAAAACCACTGGTCTGGCTACATTCTGGAGCCAGTCACTCAGAGGGAGATCCAGACATTTGAAAGGTCTGGTTTTCCTCAGTAGTTCTTATCTCCAATTCCCAAACCGAGGCACAGGCTCTGCAGTCACGCAGATTGCAAGGGAAGGTGAAGCACCTACTGATCCAGTGGAGAAATTGCTGCTCCTGGTGCAGATGTGCACATATTGTCTGCTTTATTCCTGGGTATGTTCATAAAGGCTTGCACATGCTTTTTAACTAAAAGTTCGCATGGGTGGAACTTGTCTGCTTTTAACAGTGTTTTAGCAGGCTTAAAAAAATTAATTCAGTTTTACTAAAAAATTAATTCAGTTTTACTCTTGGAAGTGAACTGACAGATGGTAAAAGAGCAGGAGGGTTAGCAGGAAGAATATTGTGGGAGTCTGTGCAGATATAAATACTTCGCTAATAAATAAGGTGGAGGTAATAATGCCTGTGAATATATATATGAATAAAAACACTGCAAAACCTGGAAGCAAGCTTGTTAAATCTCTCTTCTTTTTAATAATGATTCCTAAAACTAGCAAAGCACTTTTTGAGAGTATGTGTGATGGAGGAATCACTGTGTGTTGCCATGGTGTTAGGTTTTCTTTTTCAGAGTGGAACCACACATTCAAAAAAGAAACCTTTACCTTGTTGCTATGCAAACACGACTTGGTGTTATTACATCCCTAGAAAGCAGAACAACAATAAAGAAAGTCAATATTCTGATAAGATAAATGCTCCCTCTGTTTGCCCTTTCCCTCAAATGCAATGCTGAAGCAATACTTAAATCTGATGAATTCTCTGGAGACCAGGCTGCAAAATTTCCAGTGTGCTTGTCATTTTAGTATAAAAATTGCCCACTAATCTCCTACCCACAGATCTATTCAGACCCAAACTCCAACCTCGTGATATAAAGGTTTGCTCCTAAGTCACAAAATTTAGTTCAGGCTTGGTAGGGTTTTGTTCCAAGTGATTGGGAAGCATTTCTTTCTAAAAAGGTGTAAAGGTCCTTTTAAAGTGTTGTGTTTATACCACTCCATGCTCCAGCTGCCTATTTTATTCTACAAGCAGTGATGTATTGCTGCCAAATCCATCACCTTGGGCTTCCTCTTCCACCCACTGGATGCAGTGCCAGGTACCAGCTGGTTCTGACTAAGTCCTGATTCCCTTTTTCCAGAGCCCAGTTCTGCTGGAAGATAAAATCAATGATACTAGCTTAGAAAGCTTTTCCACTAGAAAGGTACAAAAGATTCATAACCACGGAATCACCACAGAATCATTGAATTATTTGGGTTAGAAAGGATCTTAGAGACCATCTCATTCCAACCCCCTGCCATGAGCAAGGACACCTTCCACTATCCCAGGTTGTTCCAAGCCTTATCCAATCTTGGACACTTCCAGGGATGGGGCAGCCACAGCTTCTCTGGGAATCTGTGCCAGGGTCTCACCACCCTCCCAGGGAAGAATTTACTCATAACATCTAATCTAAACTTGATCTCTCTCAGTTTAAAGCCATTCCCCCTTGTGCTGTCACTACACATATGGAATTTGTTCCATAGTTCTGTCCATGTGCTGGGGACGTGGGTGACTGTTCCAGTTCCTGGGGTGGGACATCACTGGCTGAACAAGGACTGTTTAAGCAGATGAAATTGAACCCCATGCTCATTTGAACTCAGTTGCATTATTGCACCTTTAAGGTTGCCCAGATGAGAAAATTATTTACCCTGCAGATTGGTTAAAAACACTTAATTATCAGAAATGTAGAATGGCAGCAAACGTACTGTATCCACACAAAGAAATCAATTTAGCACAGATACAGGAAAACAGTTCCAAACATGATCATAGGACAGTGCTTCCAGCAGCCTTTTATAACCAGAATACAATGGAAACTGGAGCATTTCTTCCTTTTCCCCTTATAACACAAAGGGCTGTGTCATACTACCATTGTGGTAACCCAGCACTATGCTACACCACAATGTGTCTGCCAGGGCAGCCTGTCACAAAATGTGCCACCAATTAGCCCAGGCACTAATTACATTTTTCCTCTTGCTTTGCACAGGGTCTATAACCAGGCCATGAAGAGAAACCTCCCACCCTGCTTTAGGAATTAGTGAAAGCAGTGAATGAGATTGGTTCCATAGCCAATCTCCTTTGATTTACTTCATTAACCAATGAACTAATTAGATTTCTTGCTCCTCAAAACACTTTCTGAGAGTCTTATTTTGGCAGTTACAAAGTCTGACATGATTTTTTCGGTGCCTCTTTAACCCATTTAATAATGGATTAACATTGAAAGGGCTGGAAAGAATAATTAGTGCTTAAATGAAAAGTATTGAGAAAAAACTAATCAGCTCTAAAACTTTAAAGCTTATGTTTCATCCAACTCTTATTTGTTTTACCTGCAGGGTAAATGTTTTCACTTTGAGGTGTTTATGTCTTTTTCACATTCCTCTGAAGTATCTGTTCAGACACATCATCAGGTTGCTGGGCTGCTTATCTAAGTTTAAGTGGCAACTGCTTTCCTAGAATAAAAATATTGCAAAAATTAGAAATGGAACTTAAACCTCTGAACTTCTCAGTGTCTAGATCAACTCTCTTTTCAAACAGGCTGCATCTTGCCAGTCCTCAAATGACCTACTCATTAAAATGATACTTCCAGGAATGGCATCCCAAGGACCATCCCTTCTGGTAATTCCATGCTAGGAAGATGTTCTTGGAGGTCATTGCTGTTGAGAACTCAGAAATTCTGAATTTGAGACAAGAGCATCCATTTCTCTCAGCTGAAAGCAAGGGCAAGACACAGCTTTGATGTGTCTGGAAAGGCTCATTCAGCCCTGAAGCCAAAACTCTCACTCAGGGAACTTCGTACTTACAGGGATTCAAAAGAGAGGCCTCAAAATGTGAACAGTGCCCTCCCATCCCAGCTGAGCACTGGTGGAGAGGGAATTCACTGTGGGATATATGGTGGCATTTAACCCATGACATTTTACTCTCTTGTTTTTCCCTGTTAGGACATTTTCAGTGATCAATATCATCAAGCAGATGTCTTGAGGCAAATTCCATCTCTATAACTGGCAAACCTTTCCAAAGACACCTCCGTCTAATCCAACCCCAACAAGAAGCAAAGAGGCTTTTAGTCACATTATTCCAGGTGGTATCTATTTCTTTGGTGAATATACAGTATGCAACATTTCTTTTTTTTTTTTTTTTCTTTTCTTTCTTTTTTTCTGTCCCTGGAGAGTTTTGCAGTTACTTTTCCTGCCTGCATTTGAACTAAATTAACTGTCTGCTGATAATGAACACCCGAACACAGCTGGTTTGGTATATGCTAGGCATTGAAGTCTGAGGAAGAAACATAGCATTTGAATTCATTTTTACAGCCACCCAGGTATTAATCTCCCTGATAATTTCTGCACAACATTCTTGTAATATTCTAGAAGGGCCACTGTCTTACTTTGCTTCTCTTCCTACAAGCAGCCTGTCCTGAGCAAATTTCCTTTCTCAAAGAATGCAAGATGCATTAAGTCTTGGATAACTTCCTAAACTGAAATCATCTATCCAGAGACACTGTGAAATAAAATTCCTCTTTATTTATTTTTAATAAACGATTTAGAACTTTCATCTGGGCTGCCTATAAATTCAAGATTTAATTCCATGATCTCAATTCCCCTAACTTACTGGAAGATGAGCAATTATCATTGCTTTCTAAGTTCATTTCTTTCTTCAGGGCAAGTTCTTTTGGTGGCTGTTTCTCTTGTGACATTCTCTCTGCCCTAAATCGTCGATCTTATATTGGCTCTATGAAATAGTAGGAGGGTTTAGGGTTATGATCAATAAAAGAAAACAAAAGCAAATGCTCTGAACCTCAATTCTACCTCTGTGTCATTGAAAACAAAGCTCCTTGAACAGGTCCCAGCAAAATTTCTCTGTAAAGAAGAAACACCCCAGTGCACAGAAAATCTCTAAATATGGTGAACAAGTACATGCTCAGCAATTTTCTGAGCTTTCTAAAAAACAATAGCTAAATAAATGTAATTGTGATCAAATCAGATGAATCACAATCAGATAATCACCTTTGAATTTCTTTTAGGGATTCCCTAAAAGCCAGCTTAGTCAGGTTTTCCTCTACAGATTTCTTTTGTGCCACACCTGCACTTCTAAGGATTGTAGCCATTTCTAACAGGTGATGCTTTTTTATTTTTTAGTCACCCTAATCATCCAGTTGAACCCTGATGGCCAGAGTAGAACAAAAATACCACCCAGCAATTAACAGGTTTATGCTTCCTGTGGGAAGACTGGAGCAAGAAGATCCTGATATTCTTGAAATGTGTATTTCAGCACTGTGGGTAGCAAATAGTGGTGATCAGCCCATTAATGGATAGAATGAATTTTTACACTGCTTGCATCTGATAAGTGAAGGCTAAGATCACTGCAGCTGTGTTTTTAAAAATCATCCAAACCTGTCAAATGACACCCTTTGCTCCAAGCAAAATGACCCTGCACTTCCTGCAGGCGTTTTGCTCTTTATGATACTTAGAATAATTTTTTGCCTGGAATTTGGAAGGACATCACTGGCAATAAGCAGAGCTATGCTTTGAGAAGCAGATTTTAGTACTGTGTCTCTATTTACACAACCCTGTGACCAGGCACAGGATTCACAGTGCTGTGTGAGAATGTAATATCACAGGATTGCTACTGCAGATAAAGAGAGCTCCCTTCCCCAGTCTGTTCTATCAGACACAGTGAACTCAAATGCCCCAGCTCTTCGTCCTACTAAACCTTCCTTATGCTGACTGCTAAGAGATCACATCAATCCTGCTTTTAGTGCTGTCACACATGTAACCATCTGGCATCAGGACAAGTGCCAAAACATGACTTGCATATTTGCTGGATTGGGGGACAGACGTGTTTGACTGTGAGCTGAGCCAAATTTTTGTGATATGCACAAATATTGCTTCTCCCCACAGCTTGGAGAACACAAGTTTTCACAGAGCTTGTTATCTCCAGTCCTCATCTCCTGCATTCTGCCCCTGCTCTGAGCCGTAAAAAGTCTTTATGTTTGGCAGGTCAGTAAAAACCAGAGTATCATCCTGTTTATTTTATAGCTAACTTCATTAGCAAGAAACAGCAAGGACTGAAATACAGGGCTGTAAAAGCCCAGCTTAGGTTTGTAACAAAATGTTGTTCAAGTAATTAGTCCACTTAAACTTTCTAATGTGGTCTCTTGGTTTCCAAAGTACTAAAATGCTTTTTAATGACTTTTCCGTGGTTTTTCATTGGTTTGGCATCCTGGCTTTCAGCATGAAAGAACAGGCCATATCTTCATACTTCTGTTCTTTGTGCCAGGATCTCAGATGGTACATGTTGATGTGACACCCACAGAGCCAGTTGAAATATGTCACTTTTCACCAGCTGAACCTTGTCGTGCTTTTTATTAACAAGTCTCAAAGAACTCAGCTGTACTTCCAGTTCAGTCTTCACTTTTGCCTAAGGATAGGGAAAAAAATCAGCTCAAGAAGTAGGTTCATAACTTTACAGTGAATTGCTTGGCACTTCTGCACTTCTTCTTGTGCTTAACAGATCTGAAATTTAGATCCCTTGGGGCTCCACCTGCAGAGCTGCCTCCAGCTCTGGGGTCCCAGCACAGGAATGGCCTGGAGATGTTGGAATGAGCCCAGAGGAGGCCACCAAGATGCTCAGAGGAATGGAGCAGCTCTGCTGAGAGGAAAGGCTGAGAGAACTGGGATTGTTCAGCCTGAAGAAGAGAAGGTTTTGGGTTGACCTAATTGTTGTCTTCCAGGACGTGAAGAAGGCCTGTGAGAAAGATGGAGAGGGACTATTTGCAAGCATATGTAGTGACAGGACAAGGGGGAATGGCTCCAAATTGACAGAGAGTAGGTGTAGATTAGATATTGGGATGAAATTGTTTACTCAGAGGGTGGTGAGCCATGGAACAGGCTGTGCAGAGAAGTTGTGGTGGCTCCATTCCTGGAGGTGTTCAAGGCCAGGTTGGATGGAACTCCGAGCAATCTGGTTTAGTGGAAGTTGTCCCTGTCCAAGGCAGGGGGTGGAATTGAATGATCTTGAAGAATATTGGACTCAACTAGACCATGTATGCTAAACATTCTGAGGACAGCTTTCATATTAGAAACTGTAATCCCAGCTTTCTTGTGAGTTTGAGTTGCTAATGAATTAAAGGATAGGTTCTTCTACAATTTTTTTCTCTGATTTTCTTATGCTGTTTACTCAAAACTGGACAGCAAACAATTTCCATTCTGTGGGGGAAGGGTGAAAAAAACAACAAAGCAAAGGCATTTCAAAACATTTTATTTTTAATCAGATTGAATCTCATGACAATTGTATGCAAAGCTTGATAAGAAATGTTAATGTAGCCTAGACAACTTTCCCAGAAAGAGAACTAGTCAGATATATGTTTTCTGTATCAGGAAAACACTTAAAAGTGTTCAAAGCAACCTTCATAGCCTTTGAAAAAGTATGTGCAACTTTTAGACAAAATTTTGTGAACAGTTGGCATGGGCCTCATGTCACTTAACTTCATCAATGAGAACAATAAGTCTCTAAGCTAAACTGAATTCTCCCTCCAGAGCAGAACATTATCACTGTCATCATGCTGGTTTGGAGGCATAAGCAAGACAGAGTTTGTAAGGAGAGATAATATTTTTATTATGTCATTTTACACAGTTGGAAAAACCTAAACACATTGTTCAGTTGCTCACACTTCAGATCTGAAACTGAAGATGTAAAAAAAATGCACTTCTAGTGGGTGATTCATCCCTTCTTAAGATAGATTGGGTGACTCACCCTCTGTAGGTGCCTATTCATCTCTATTGACCAGAGAAGGATTTTGGCTGACAAGTAACAGTAAACACCTAAATATGAGACAGAAAGAAAAATAGAATAGATGTTATGGACTCCACCTTGCAATTATAAGGGTTTCTCATATGAACTTTATTCTTCCTTCCATTTTTTGCATTCATTCTGGTGTAAGTTTTGAGTATAATTTGAATTCTTATTTTTTAGATACTGACAACCCATACATTGTCCTGTGAAGACCAGTCAGAAATATTTTGGTGTTCAGAATGACTAAATTATCTATCCCCAGAGCGGCATTTTGCTCTCTAAACAATTCAGAGCACTCCTGGCAAACAGATCTAGGAAACTTCAGATATTACAATATCTCACATTAACTAATATCTGGTTGGTTTTAGTTGATGATGAAATGACAACGTAGTTATTGGTGCAGAATATTGTAGAAAAAACATCCAGAAACAGCTGAATATGTTCTCTCTGTCTCTCTGAACTTCTCAATACATTATCCCATATTTTTTATATGACATAAGCATTCAAACATATTTTATTTTTTGTCTCCCGCTGTGATAAACAGTGAATTTTAATAATAACCAGTGCCATTAAAGGTCAGTACTTGCTGCAGACCATTTCTAAATCATTCTGGTAAAGGAAAAGTGTTCATAAAGAGTAAATAAATACATCAGTGTGCAATGCCAATGTAACTGGAGACTTCTACTCTGTATGAAGTACGGCCACCCAAGACTGAGTGCTAAGGTGGGATGTATTGTCAGAAATAGTATCAGTTGTTCATTTAGTTGGGCTAGAGACAGAAATTGATCAATTTTCTCTCTCTGGGGGTGTTGGGCCTTCTGAAAAGAGGAAGGTCAAGAGGAAGAGAGCTCTAATAAGGCTGAGAAAGAGCAACACAACTCTCAAAAGAGACCAAAAACATCTGACAGGCACATTTCCCACAGGACGGAACTGACTCAGGAGAGACTAGATGTTGAAATGCAATCCTTGAAGCCAAGACATTTATATCTTACCTCTATTAAGTTATGGGGCTTCTTTCCTCAATACTTATGACAATTTCTGCCCCTGGTTGGTGAGTGAACACTGACAACAGCAAAATGCTCTGAAGTTCCAGCAGTTCTTTTACAAGAAGCTAAGTATGTAATTGCCTTACTCTGCTTCAGGTTCCTTCCAGGTGTCATTGCCTGCTCTGGATATGCACAACAGAGACAAAGACAGAAGCCTGGGGAGATGACTTCACTCTGGATGAGACTGGAGACCAGATTGCATTTGCATAGATGCCACTGGAGGGGAGAGAGGCCAAAGAAGAGCAGCCAGAGTTCAGTTTCTCCTCATCTCTCATGAAAGTCAAATATCTCCACTCTTCCAAGCATGCTTCCTGGTGTGCATTCCCTCCAGCTGATGAGCGTCATCCACCCTGACTAATGGACCTGCTGAGAGAAGCCAAATGCTGCAGAGCATTTTGTGGCTCACTGGAGAGCCAAGACTGGCATGCTCTGCCCACCCTGGATCCATTTGTAATTTGCTTAATTCTGTGAATGCTGTGGATAACTGCCAGGTGATTGCTAGAGGTACACATATATTAGAGGCTGGCAAGGGTAAGGATGAGAAATTTGTGAATATTTAGTTAGTTTTTGTCTTGTGTCCATTATGATTATATAATTTGCTATTAGTGACTTAGTGACTAGGTACCCTGGTTATTGTTTGGTTTAACATTTTCCCACCCTTTCCAGCAAGCTATTAAACTCTGAAATGGCTGAGTTTTGCTTCTTGTGTGAATTTCTATAAAGTTTAGACTGTGTGCTTTGCCAGGTGTTGCAGAGGCAAGCAAATCTCCAGGGAAGTTATGCAAATGGTGGGATGCAGAGCGTGGCTGGGAGCACACGACTGTGGATACAGCTCTGGCCATGGACTCAGCAGGGGATTAGTCCTAACTTTGCTTTCTCTCTGCTCTGTGATTATTGGCACATCACTCCAGGCTGTCCTGTGTACCCAAAGAAATAGATTGTAAATTATATATATTTGTCTAAGCTATCTCCACTTTCTTCATCTTATTTTCACAGAACCAAAGAATCACAGAATCGCTAGGTTGGAAGAGACCTTCAAGAGTCCAACCCATGCCCTAACACCTCAACTAAACCATGGTACCAAGTGCCACATCCAGTCTATTTTTAAACACATCCAGGGATGGTGATTCCACCACTTTCTCAGGCAGACCATTCCAGTACTTTATCACCCTTTCTTGTAAAGGTAAAAAACATTTTCCTGATATCCAACCTAATTTTCCCTTGACACAGCTTGAGACTGTGTCCTCTGGTTCTGTCAGTTGCTGCCTGGAGAAAGAGCCCAACCCCACCTGACTGCAGCCACCTTTCAGGGAGCTGCAGAGAGTGATAAGGTCACCTCTGAGTCTCCTTTTCTCCAGGCTGAACAAGCCCAGCTCCCTCAGCCCTTCCTCACAGGGTTTGTGTTCCAAGCCCCTCACCAGCCTCGTTGCCTCCTCTGGACGCGCTCCAGCGTCTCAACATCCTCCCTAAACTGAGGGGCCAGAACTGGACACAGCACTCAAGGTGTGGCCTCACCAGTGCTGAGTCCAGGGCAAGAATGACCTCCCTGCTCCTGCTGGCCACACCATTCCCGATCCAGGCCAGGGGCCATTGGCCTTCTTGGCCACCAGGGCACACAGCTGGCTCGTGTCCAGCTGCTGTCCATCAGTGTGCCCAGGTCCCTTTCTGCCTGGGCACTGTCCAGCCACACCGTCCCCAGCCTGTAACATTGCAGGGGGTTATTGTGGCCAAATCCTCCTTTATTCAGTACTTTCTTGTCTTTTCCCCTTTTTAGCACCCAGATTATAAACACTCCCCTCCTACCACCACTCAAATCAGTGCAATTTTTTTCAGAGCTCCCCACAGGTACTCAATTCATCCTCTTTCTCCTGCAAAGGCCATGTGATTGGCCATGGCCTACTTGTGCCTACTCCCTTAGGCCTCATCCTAAAACACAGGGACAGGACTAATCGATTTGTTCCACTCATGACCTTCTTTTCCACAAATTTCAACCTTTTCAGGCTGGGAGTCCTCTTTACTGTGTATAGTTACCAAGTCTTGCATAGATTAAATTCTTTTATGTAAGTGAAAATGTCTTATAAGATATCTGATCTCAAGCTTCATTTAAATAAAATTAGAGTTTGGGAGGTTGATCCTTTGCTGAAGAAACTTAACCTTTCTCCTACCACACTAATTTACCCTATTTCTATTTACTCAACACTATCAAAACTCCCACTTTCTCTGTGGGACTCTGAAGACTATGGGAATATAAGGTAAATGATGACAAAAAATAAAAATAGATAAATGGGAAAAAATTAAGAAAATCAAGCCTTCTGGGTTTTGTGTCCTCCAGATTAACTTTCAGTTTTGAATAAATCCATGAAAAATCAATACTCACAATCAAGTTAACAAAGACCAGTCTTAAATTCTCTCTGGCTCCTTTCAGAGACTCCCTAAAATTGTGCATTTCAATTCATATCTAGACAGAAAGTCCAGATTTCATGGGCAGCTACTGAGTCCTGCCCTACAGATGTGCTTTTCAGAGTTCATGAAAGTTGAGAGAAAAGCCTTCACCTGTGGACAAAGTCTGATTACCAGAATCCACTGATCTGTCCTTTATCCCTCAATCATCACAATGAAGGCACTGCTCAAATGTGTTTTGGGTCCAGTGGAATGCCAACCCCATTCATGACATTGATCCTGAACATCAAATTCTCCAGAGGATCAGCCCCTGTCAGCTGAGGAGTTGTTTCCCTGCAGCCCCTGTATTTGACAGAGACTTAGAGGCACATCATTTGTGTTGGATGAGAAAAATGTTGGTAACACACTGATAATTTAATTGTTGTTAAGTTGTGTTTATCCTCAATCAAGGACTGTTCAGTTTCCTGTGTTCTGCATGGGCAGCTGGGAAGAAGGTCCAGGACAGCTGACCTGAGCCGGCCAAAGGGATGTTCCACACCACACAACACCATTCCCAGTATATAAACTGTGTGGAAGCTGGCCTAAAGGGGTTAATTGCTGCTTGAGATGGTGAGTAATTGTACTGTCCATCATCTGGGCTTTTTTTAATTGTTTTATTTTTATTTTTTTATTGTTTTATTTTTTATCTCTTTGTTAAATATCTCATTTCGCCATCATCATCATCATCATCATCATCATCATTATTTTATTTTACTCCAATTACTAAATTGTTCTTTCCTCAGTCCACAGGTTTTACCTTTTTCAGATTCTCCTTCCCCATCCCACCCAAATGGGATTGAGGGAGGGAATGAGCAGCTGCTGGTGTTTGGTTGTGGTCTCAAGTTAAACCTTGGTATCACAGAGGAAAATGAAAAACATAAAGACCCCATCCTAATATTTTTTGAACTCTTGAGTATCAGCTTGAAAAGCACAGAGATAAGGCAAAGTGTGCCAAATAAATAGTTAAATACTTTGGTAAAATGTGTGTTCCACTTGGATAATTGCAGAGTTGTGCCTGCTCTTATCTATACTTGCCCGCTTCCAGGGAATACTGATTTTTGACCCAGCCAGACCATCCCTTGGATGACACTTGGACACTTGGACTTTCTTGCCACAGAGATCTGCAAGAAATAGATGATCCTTGAAATCAGTAGGTGTGCAGGGCTGAAATGGCTGTTTGAAAGGCAGAGACATGAGAGAGCCCTGAACAGAGAAACACTGACCCTGACTTAGAGAGACACAAGTTGCTACAAATTTCACAATGTCCCAGGACCCAGCTCTGACAGAGGCTCGATGACCCTGATGTCATTATTTGAGTGCATTGCACATTATCAAGGAGGTGTTCTGTTCCTTTGATTTGGCCCTCAGGCATGACAAGCAAGAGGAAGAAAATTATTTTGTTTAGAGACATCTGTTTTGAGATATTAACTAGTAAATAATGCATAAGTTGGGATGATGCTTCGGCACCACAGGGCTGTGTAGCTGATTAAAACAAATAAGGGAACCATGAAGTAGTACTGAATTTTACACTTCCATTTCTTGCTAGATAGAGCTAAATAAGTCTGGGAGGTTATAAGCAAAGGGGAAAAAGAGTTTTGTTCGGGATTTTTTTGTTTGTTTTCTGGTTTCCCCATGGTTAGCATTTCCCTGAAGCAGTGCATAGTCATTCCCACCAAGCAATGTGAAGGTCATGGTCTGTCTGGTAAGGAGGGAATCAGACCATGGTATAGCCAATGGAAAACAGCCCTTGGCTCAGCCATCCTTCCCTCCCTCCTTCCTGCAGTGCAGCTCAGTCATTTCTAAGTGACTTCAGATACCAGCAAGAATTACAGGAAAACCTCCTCTGCTTTTGGATTATGTGGAACTCCTGTTATATTCCTGTTATTCCTGCTATAGCTGGTGAAAGTTCAGACCCTTTATTAACTCAGCTACCTACCCACTGGGATAGAGGAAGAGGTAACGAAACAGCTGGAAGTGACATCCCTACTTTCCTCTAGCCAAGATGCAAGTTAATGTTTCTTTTATTACATTTGTTTTGTGCAGGAATAAATTCACTCTCTTTGCAGGAATTAACTTTTCATCTCCATCTCCTGCCTTGGCAGGGGGGTTAGACTTAAGGATCTTCAGAGGTCCCTTCCAATCCTAAAACTTCTGTGATTCTGTGATCTATGTTGAAGTCACCAATTGGCACAAACTGACAGAGTTTGAGTCAGTTTTCCTAGTCAGGAGGACTGAAAACTCCACCATCTTACCTTAAGAATTTTGAACTGAATTAAAATCTGAGGGAATTGTGGAATAGAACTACAATGTTGTGTAGAACCCAAATTTGGTTGTTTCCATGCATTTTAAGGCTGTTTTGCAAAATTGTTGAAATGAACGTGTCCCAAAATGTGGCTTTCATAAAGATTTTATCTGTCTCTTTGAAGAACACCTGAACATCAAATAATGGGAGACGGTGAACTTTTCTTCCTGGCAAAACGAGAACTGAAGGAGAGAGCAAAGGGCAGCCAGCAAAGTAAGACCAGAACAGAGGGTGAATTTCTAAACCACATGGACAAAGTTGGCTTCCCCAGAGCCCATCAAAGGCACAGACAATGCAGAGAATGGATGAAGCTCCAAGATTCACATTCTTTGTAGCTGAGGGAGGCCCTGATGTGCGTTCTGCACAGACTTTACTGGATAGTAAATAATTATTGATTTATAAGGAGAAAATCTTTGCTGTGAGGGTGATGAAGCACAAGAATAGATTGCTCAGAGAAATTCTGGATTCCCCATCCCTGGAAGGGTTCAAGGCCAGGCTGGATGAGGCTTTGAACAAACTGGTCTAGTGGAAGGTATCTCTGCCCATGGAAGGGGGTTGGAATTAGATCATCTTTAAGGTACCTTCCAACACAAACTGTACCATGATTCTGAGATTCTGTGTTTTCATGATGCTATGATATGACAGAGTAGAAATATTAGCAAGTTCATGAATTAAACATTTTATGTCAAAAGTTCACCTCGATCCAGCAGGAAATTTGGTCATTGATGATGAAGGTCCAAAAAGGTGGGAAATTTTCTTTTAAACCGTGTATCAATGATGTTTCTCAGCTCAGAGACACTGTCTTAATCTTCTTGTCTAAATGGATTTCATTCAGGTATCCATAAATTCATAGAGATTGTTACGACAGAAAAAAGCTATTCAAATCCCAGATATTTCTAAAATAGGCAGTCTCCCACCCCAGAATATACAGTTAAACCAGCCTCTAGAGACAGGTTTAGGGTCAAAGTGAAAAGGAAGAACATCACAAATTCTTAACTCCAGTGAGACACCGATGTCATATTAAACAATACTTCTCTGTGATTTTTTGTCCTTTATTTGTAAATAGTTGCCTTTCACCACATTATGTCAATACTTATAAAATCTGATGGGCTTTAAAACACGCAAAAAGGGATTAAATGAATTTAGCTGAGATCTGAGGAGTATTTAGCATTTTGTACAGACTTAATATATCCCCCTGTGTTTAGCATCTCTCAATACCAGTGAAGTTTCTACTAGAATTAGTAAATCTCTTTCATTTAGTTACTTAGAAGAAAATATTTAATAGTTGCCACAGGAATTTTGCAAATTGCTCTAGTTCTCATTCTGATTAATAGGAAACCATGTCAAATGTATAAATAATTTATAGTCTTAAATTAACGCTCTTTCATACTTAAATCTCGGGGATAGATGTAGACTCAGAATATTTCATTATAACTGTTTTAATCATACTTATTTCTTAATTGAGGTTCATATTAAGGTGAAATAGAAGCATATTTAGGATGGAGATAAGAGTGTCATTGTCATTATCTCTAAAGGACAAAATGGTGCCAGTCTGTAAAAGTATTTAGTCAATCTCAAATTATCTTGATTAAACAAAAGTCTGACAAATTATTTTAGGCTTAAACACCTAAAACCAGAGGAGGTGGAGAACAGACTGATAAACTTAATGTGAAGTGGAATATCTCCTAACTCTGACTGATGGGTGACCAGTTAGTCATTTTCTGCAATGAGTTATAATTTAAATTATGAGCTTGTTCCTTTGGAGCTTGATTTGTCTTTAAAATTAACTGAAATATTTTTAGATTATTTTAGGAACAGCTGCTTTTTTTCTTGGTAGTGCTCAAGGACGTTTACTTGAGTCATTTATTGCAATTATATTGATGCTGTGGGCAGCATTTACTGAGCTTTAGTTGAGAGGTAGAAAATTTCATCAGAGGCATCTGATTCAAGCCCAGCCTAGACCTAAACAGACTCAGAATATTTATCACACATCAACTTCTTCATTGAAACAAAACTAGGAACTGCAGGAGAAATATTCACAACACGAAAGCTGCAACTGTAAATTGGCACATAATTATCCTCCTGTTGATAGTCTCAGCACACAGGTGAAATCCTAACTGTGGAAATGGTACTGAATTTTTGTCCACTTTGGCCACAACAGGCTCAGATGCTTTGGTGGGGTATAAATGGGAGATTCGATTGCTGTTGCAAAAAGGAAATTATTGTGAGGCTTTTTTTTACATTTTTCCCCAGGATTTCCAATTTTTTTCTAAGAACACAGAAGGAGAAAGTTATTTGAGATCAACTATAAGGCCTGGTAAATCCTTATTTACTGAGGATATCTGTTAGTTTTTTAACCTCTTTGGGAAAACATTCAAAAAGGATCTGCTGGTTCCATTCCTGGTGAGCTGTCAGGTGCTATCAGACATGTCCATTGTGAGTTTATTTCTGAGGAGAGGATGAGAGAGGAGGGAGGTAAATACAGATCTTTCCATCTGCTGTAGTCCCTTTGAGCCTGGAAGGATTGCAGGCAATAGGAGGATAACACACATATGGCTGAAGCCCATAAAAGTTCCCCTTTAGGTAGACAACAATTCCCAGCAAGTTGTTTAAAGCTCCTCAGCCATCACACAGGAGGGATTGGTAATTCCAGAGGGTGATTCATCCCAGTCTGAGATGGATGTCTAACATAAGTGGGATGAATTACTCAGCAGACACATTATGTCTCTTCAGAGGCACAAAGAGACTGAACTGTCTCCGAAACTGTGGGGAAAAAACCAAAAACCTTACAACAATATTTTTAGTGTTAGAGAATCAAGGTATTACTTTATTCTGGCCAGGATGTTGTTCTGGCCAGGATGTGCAACAGAAATAATTTCATCCATGCATTGCCTGGGTTGTGCAGAGAAAATCCTTCCATCGCACATGAATTTTAGTAGATTTTTCACATATTTTATGCAGTCAAAACACTGAGAAATTGGTTGGCTTGATGTTCATTAGTCCCAAGTAGTGCAGTTCTTAGTATTTGGTTTCCAATTGGATATGGATTTCTTTGCCTCCCATATTAATTAGGTTCTCATTCTCCATTCTCCTATCTCTCTTTACCTAGACCAGGTGTCTCTGACCATGCCAGGGGTGATGGTTGGAGCTGATGTTCATTAATGGTCATTAATGGTCATTAATAGTCATTAATGGTCATTATCTTTTGTGTGTCTTCTTTTGTGTGTGCTACCCCCATCTGCTGAGATGTTCAGCTGGTGGAACTGTCACCTGAAAAGGAGCTTCAATTACCTTCCCCCTGAGCAAAGGAGAACAAAACTGACTTTGGTTACATAAAAAAAGTTAACCTTTGTATAGTTTCCAACAAATAGAGAGAGTGAACTCAGGCTGGTGGTTGAAACAAATCTGCATCCCAATGTGTAATCAGGAACTTGGGTGTACAGGGAAGCAGAGACACTTTATAACATCAAACCTCACTGTTTTTCAGCAGCCGATGCTTGATTACTCAAAAAAGGGCCTGCAAATCTTGCACAGAGAGATGCAATTTCAGAAAATAGGTTACCCCAGTTGATGAACAAAACTACAAATATCCATGTATGTACACAGAGGCTCTTAGAGTACACCATTAACGTGGCATAAACTCCACCCCCCAACAAAATAACTTCATTATTCAGTCTGATGTCTGAAGTTTGGACATCAGGAAAACCTGTTCTCCACTCTAAGGACTATTTGAAATCTGGGGATTGAGATCTAATCTATTCTTCTGTCACTTCCAGTTACTTACATGTTTCTTTGTGTTCTCCTCTAATTTCATATTAAAAAATGAACCTATCTGCTGCCAAGCCTTTCCTGCCAGCTAATGAAACAAGCTACGGTAAAGTTATCTTGCTGTTGGTCATAAAATTCCTTTTAATTTGTTTTTGTTTTTCATTATTCACTACAGAGTAAAGGATTATTCCAATATTTTACAGTTACTATCTAAAGTAGAGTGATTTGTCTGTCTCATAACATGCTATCAATCATCCAAACAGTTCAACTCTTCAGGTATTCTGTCTGAATGTGAAAATAATTAGTGCAAATAAAGTTATATGCGTTAAAGTTATATGGAGTGAATTCCAACTCCAAGTTTTATCTTTTCTTTTAAAGTTAGTAGCAATATATTTCCATTTAACTATGAAAAATCTATTCTGGTGGACACTTACAGTTAATGGCAATATTACACATGGTTTTTTACTATGTTAACTCTTGTTGTATTGAGATTAGTCACCCTGTTCCTGTGTCTGTGCAGACATTTCTCAGATGACAGGATTACCTCATTTGTCTCCAAAGTCTCTCCACTTTCAGCAGTCAGAGTCACTGAACTCATACAAACATAAATGGACTTTTCTGCACTTCTTTGGCTCTAATTGCACTGGTCATCTTTGCTGCTGAATGGCTTCATCCTAGGAAATCTTTTCTGACTGTAATAATGTGGCCTTTGAATCAATCCTCTTGCCTACTTTTCACTCAATGCACTGTGCCTGATCTCACAAAGTCCAAAATTTGTGATTTGAAGACAAGTAGGAAACAAGAATGAATGATGAGCTTCAGATGAGACAACAAACCACTGAAGGAAATGCTGAAACCCTTATTTCTGTTCACATCTATGGGCATCCAAACTTTTCTGGACAATCTGTGCCAGGGCATCATCATCCTTTAAATAAAAACTTTTGTACATAGATGTTTGAAATGCACTTTATATAACCTGAGAAAATACTTCCTTTCTTCCTTTTCCCTTTTTTTCCCCGCTGTTGAATCTAGCAGCCTATACAATTTGACATAAAAGAGTTTGGTATTGCTGCTGCTTAAATAGGAACCATTTAATCATCGACTCTATTAGGAGACTAACTGGAACTTGCTATTCTTTAATTTACTTGCAGACTTTTTGCTCTTGCTAAGTGTTTTTGGTTTAGTGTTCTGGAACTAAATCATTAACAAATGTGCTCAGTAAGGCCTGGAGGAACAAATTACCTGTTGAGGTAATTTGAATGCTATTTTTTAATGCTTTTTATTTGTGTGTAGGAGGATGGACTAAGCTGGGGCTTTTAGAAGATTTACCTACTCCTGAATGTGTCACTGTTTGACTGTGTGGTCTCAGATAAATTATTTGAGCCAACATTTTCTAATTTGCATGACTAAATCAAAGTAAGTAAAAAGGGCTTTGTTGTTTCGGGAGTTCAAACACTGCTGCTCTTACTTCAGTTAAAAAGTAATTAATCCAGAAAAAAAGTGTGACTTGCAGGAGAGGAGGCCAATGGTGTGATTTTTATGTCTCTGTGTGTGCTTATAGTGCATAAAATTAGGGCCCTATGAGCTGTAATTCTTTCCTAAAACCCTAAAACCTACAGGATAAGCTACACTTTGCTAATAAACTTGCCCAAGTTTAAAAATATTTTTATCACTTAAAATTCAATCTGGAATCCATCCAAACATTTTCAGTTTTGTAAAACTGATTTAAAGCTATTTTCTTCTGTTATTTTCCCCTGTTAGATGCAATTGAGTTTAGGATCCTTGAAGATGTTCTTACAGACCAAAGAGGAGGATGGTTTCCCATGAATACCTTACCCAGTAGTGCCAGAATTATAACTCTGCTTTGATTGCATGCCCAAGGGATTTCAGCCAGAACAAACAAACATCTTAGAAGGTATCTGTGCTAAAATTGTGTTACATATTCAGCTAACAAATTTAAATAAATCCAAATTGCTTCCATCCTTTTCTTCTGCTTTCCTTCTGCTTCCAGACAACAGTGATTCCATTATATTATGATTTTCACAGCTCTGAATTCTTCAAAGATATTTAGTAAATCATAATCTCTACATGGCAAAAATGGGCTGCATTTCTATATGAAGACTGAAATCCACCTTAGGTACAGAAACTCATTAGACAGAGATTTAGATTTAAGATTTAGATAGGGAAAACCAATCTGGTAGCACTGAATGGGTCACTGAGGGTCTGAGACTTGTAATAGGAATGTCTTGGTGTTCTTATTTGTATTCCAGCCCTGAAAACAGTTTAAGGGTTAGTTGGGTGTATTGTTATAGGCTTATCTGAGTGAAAAATAGAGGGACAAAAACAACAGGAGGTGTCTCAGAGTTCCAGGAAATAGCCTGAATAGAGGCCTCTAGGGTGCTAGACCAGTGTATTTACTGTACAGTCATAAGCCCACTCATTAAAAGGCCATTAAGCAAATTAGGAAGTGGGTAACCACTCCTCACAGCCTGTTGTTTATTTGCAGGTCAATGTAGGCTAATAGAGCTTTTTGTTCTTCACAAACACTTCTGACGACATTAACAGATTTCAGTAAAAATCTACTTCATTTATTACCATTTCAGGCTCACTGGAAGAGATAAATAGGACATTAAACATGTACAGAAGTTTAAATTAGCAAAATCCCATCTGTTCTCATCCTTCCCCTAGAAAAGCAGGAGCCTACAATCCATCAGTCTTGTGGCACCAGCCAAGCAATTAAGGCTGCTGACACAGTCCTTTCAGAGTGACACGTTGGAGCTGAATGCAAAGTGAGTTTTGGTGTGCAGTGCACGCTCTGGGGAAGGGGAATAAAATCACACAGGCTTTTTTCAGCCCTTTTCCACCTCAACAGAGCATTGAAATGGCAGTTGAGAGGCAAGGAAGTAGTTGGCTCACCCCAAAAATCCAAAATTACCCAGTTTTATAGCTGAAGCCAACTCTGCTGAAATAATAATGACTTTTCTATGGAGACATAATTGTGGGGTAAAGTAGTTAATATTCCTGACATTACCAACCACACACCAAAATTATCATATGAGTGAAACCCACGTGTCAGGTATCACATATGAAGGAGGATTCAGGACTGAAACAGCTGCAGGAATGGCTTTAAGATGGGCTCTGGTTTGCTGCAAACACAGCAGTCCTCAGAGGGATTATGCAAGATTTCAGCATGCAGCAAAATCTCAGGAAAAATAAACCATGTCCACAATATCAGATCCTTGTTGGTTTAGTTTTTCTGACATCTGGGAACTGGGATTGACAATCAGCACTTTTCCAGCACTTGAGACAGTCTCAGGAGCTGAACTTGAGCAGCTCAAGTGCTAATATATCTCATTTCAGCCAGGAAACAAGTAATGTCACGTAGAATTATGATTTCTCAAACTGGGAGCCTCTATTTCACTTTCAATAGAAATTTTGATGTATTCAATTAAACAGTCTTTTCCTAAGAACAGGATTATGGATCCTAGTGCAACTCTGATATGAAATAAATTATATCAAGATGATCTGATTTGCATAGATCTGATTTGATTTAGATGTTTTACTTCCCCCAATGTTTTGAGGAAGGACTCAAAACCTAGCAGGTCACCTCTGTCAGAAATTTACCTGCATTTCTCAAAGAATGAATTAAATTGTAAGTCTTTAGTTATTAGGACAAAATAAGAGGAGATAACCTTGAAGTAGGATAGGCTTAAAAGCACAAGAGGACTGGGAGAGATGGGAATGGTGTAGATCACAAAAAGTTTCATGAGGAACTGCAGTCACAGGACATGGGGAAGGGCTTCAAATTGAAAGAGAATAGGTTTAGATCAGATGTTAGAGAGAAATTCTTCCCTGTGAGGGTGGTGAGATTCTGGCACAGGTTGTCCAGAGAAGCTGTGGCTGCCCCATCCCTGGATGCACCTAAAAATTGAAAATGACACCTGCAGCATTTGAAATACCTGAGAAATTTTTCTCTATCTTTTTTTTTTTTTTATTATTTTTTTCCTCTTTTTTTTTTCCCATAAAAATAAATTTTATAGTAGCCCCATTGTAAAGGAATGTCAAGGTCAATAGTCAGGGATTTAGTAGCTGTCAGTACCCCAATTAGTAGTGCTGCTAGAGTATTTTTCTCTTCTGAATCTGTTTCATGATTTCCTCAACAACACATTCACGATGTTGTTCACTCTCTCCAGTGCTTTCTAAAGAAGGAAAGTTGAAAACAGAGGAACCTCTGACTGTTTCCATATCTTTTATCCTGACTCACATGAGAGAATGATAATTCTGCTATTGGGATCTTTTCCCCTCGAGAAGTTCCAACTATTTTATAGTCCACCAAAGAGGGAAGCAGTTCCTCTTTATAAACCACCACTGCAAAAGTCAAAATCTCATTGACCAAAGCTACTTTGGGCCACATTTGAATTACTATTCAACTGAATGATTGTTCCAGCAATGATACAAGAAGGAGATGGTGAGTAAATCAGGTTGTCTTGATCCTTAAGACAGAGAAGCTTTAGCTCCCTCCAGAGGAAAGGGAATGGGAGAGAGCAGAAGGCATTTTATTAAAGAATCACGGAAGAATTGTAGTTTTTTCAACTTCACCCCACAGTAAATAATAGGAAAATATCCATCATTCTTATTAAGTGGCACATTTAAGTTCCATGTTTTTTTGATCTTTGATAGATTGGAGAGAAAGTAACATTGCTATGGGAAGTGGGAGATAGAAAAACTTCCGTCATGCCCTGAAAAAAGACGTGACAATACCTCTGATGAAAGAGAAGGTAGAATCCATTTATTGAAACCTTTCTACATCTCAACAAATCACCAATTTCTACATTTATTGCCACGAAAGAGCTGGAGTTTAAATCAGTTGTGGAAGCACTGGCATCTGGTAATGATGCCTTAAGGCACCTGAGACCTCAGATTGATAAAACACCAGACCTTTAAGAGACCCAAGCTCTTCTGGACCACCAAATAGACCCCCAAAGGGATATTCCAGGGCATCTCCACCTGCACTGATATTTTTGCTCAGCTGCCTTAGTTGAGTTTATATTCAACAGAATCGATAGACTTAATGTGTAATTCAAGTCCTCCTAATGTAGGAAGTGAATCAGAGGCTCCTGCCATTCTGTGGACACAATGTCCTCCAGCTACAGCAGAATATCAGATAACTTGGTTCTGCATAGACACCTACACTGTAGGCATCTGAATTTAGTGTGGATGAATCCTGCTAGGATTGAATTCAGGCACTAGGAATATCTCTGCTGAGTGATGGTGGCACGGGGAGCTCAGCTCTCACACCACCATCCTGGCTCTGGCCTGCTGAGATTGGGCTCCTTTGTTTTTGTTATTGCCTGTTATCCTTGGTGGATATCCTGTGATTAATATGGAAAAGTGTAACTGCTGCTGTGATTAACTTTTCCAATTCTAAGGTTTGGCTCAACAGTATCAGTTTTTCTGCCAGCCCCAAGCAAATATTAAAGGCATGCTGGAAATGATGATATACCCCATAAAACACTGGACTTCTGTTTCATATAAACCACATCTGAATTGAAAATATTGGTCTTCTTAGATAGACACTATATTTCTTCCCTCTGCCTTGCCACAAGCAGGCTCAGGGAGATAATGACCCTGGCCTTAGAAGGCCACATTATTCACCTCGAACAGTAGCAAGTAATGCAGTTTCAGTTTGCTAACAGAACTGCTTCCCAGGCCAAAATTACCTGGCAAACATAGATGGATGAGCAAATGGTCTTCAGCAAGAAATGATTCTCTCTCCTGGAGCTTTGCTTGTTTGTGTCTTTGTGTGTTTGAGTCTTCCTTCTTCCCACTGATTACTGAAAAAACCCTTTTTCCTCCACACAATAGCACAGTTTTGCAATGAACTGGAAGATGGATACCTAATCTAAGATGAATGCAGTGCTAAAGGGAAAAACCTTCTGATTATTTTGTGGAAGAAGAGAGAAATGATTGAGAGTGTCACAGTCCCTCATCTATTCCCCCGAGAGCAGGTTAAAAAATCCATACTCCCTTACATCATTTGAATGCTTTTTTTTCAAGAATTTTTCTGGTATTTCCACACACTTATAAAACCCAGAGCAAGAACCAAAATAGTAAATAGTGCTGAAGAGCAAGTTTGGAAGGGGATGCAAACTTAGGAATTTTAGAACTTGAAGTCACTGTACATTCCTGTGGGTGCACGTCAAGCTCACAGACTGTTCTTTGGAAGAGTCAGGACTGAAGAAGCGCTATTATTGTTAATATTAATAATAGTAATAATAATAATTTCAATCATTAAATTGTTCTAATTTCAACCCTTTATCTTTTTCTGATTCTCCCCATCCAACTCTGAGAGAGAAAGTGAGCGAGTGGCTGCCTGGTAATTGTGGCTGGGATTAAACCATGGCAGCCAACTCTTAATTTTTCTCCTTCATAAGTTGAAATATGTAAAATATCTTCTATGATAGCACTTACTTTTGGCATCTGGCCAGGCAGCTCTGAGACTGCAAGGCAAGGTCTGCACACTGTGAAAGCAGAACTCTGCATGCCAGTGTTGTCAATTCTCTTAAAAAATCATAATTCCCAGCAATTATTCCCAAATTGTCACCCAGCTTACCCTTGGCAGTCATGACTTGCAGCAGGAGTTAAATGCCCAGCCTACTCAGAGGCTGGTTTCACTGCTATAACTCAATGGTCTTTTCATCACATTTATCGCAACTGTCTCCTTTGGATTTTCTCTAAAAATAATAAGGGCCAAATTGAAACTACAATGAGAGCCATGGTTATCAGAACATCCCTCTTATCTGAGAGCAATCAGTTATATGACTACAAAATCTGATGTGTGTTGAAAACCCAGTGCATTTATTTATAACTGGGAGTATCCATATAAATCCCCTGGCTCCAATCATGTTCAGATAAACAGCCTGAGACTGCATTACTTTATTTTTAAAGACATGGTTTTGCTGTTCAAACCCAACCAGCAAAACTTGTCCTTGCTGTTTAATTTTCCTCCTTTAACTGCCAGGAATGTTTTAGTAGGGCTCATATTTTGATTGCATTTTCTATCTGGGCAGCAGGAAAGGAGAGAGCTGGAGAAGTGTCTGGGAGCACTTTTAAAAGACTGAGGGGAAATGTCTTTGCTGTCTCACTTTCTGTGAGAAGCTGAGGAGACCAGCACATGTGGCATTAACCTTGCTCTCTGCTCTCATGGGAGGAAAAGCACCTTTGGAATGGAGTCATAGAATCACTAATGTTGGGAAAGACCTTTAAGACCAAGTGCAAGTCAGCACAGCACCAAATGCTGTATCCATACATATTCTGAACACCTTCAGTGATGGTGACTCCACCACTTCTCTGGAAAGCCTGTTCCAATCCTTGAAGTTTGTTCTGAAATCCAGTTCAAACCTCCCCTGGTGCAACTTGAGGCCATTTCCCCTCATCCTGTCATTTGTCACCTGGTAGGAGAGGTATCGTCCAGCAGCATGTTGGTTCGTACCTGTTTAGCACCATCAGCAGATCAAACCTCAGGTCTTTTTTTTGCCAGAATTTCAACATGGGAAAGGTTAATTTCTAAAAAATGAAAAAAAAACCCTGTAGATTTTTCCACATGAGATAAAAATGCTGTCTAGTATTATTAGTTATATTTCATTAGTGTGAAATATATTTTATTCAACACTTTATTCACAGGAGTAACGACTCCATACAATGGTAATGCTAAGATATTCATTTAGAGGGAAATTTAAAGGAGTGTTTTCTTTATTGAAAGGAAAACATTTTGACTTTGTCAGAACTATAAGATGAAGTGATGATGGTTCATTTTATCATTTTCATGTTAAAAATGCCACAGAAATAGGGCACATTTCTCTGAAGTGTTTAGATTAAATTGCACTTTCTGCTGAAAAATTGTCTTTCCAATTTTACTCGTGGCTGGTTTTCCTGCTTCTTTTCATCTTTTTGTCCTATGTGTGTAAGGTTGCCAAGCCATCCTTTCCAATTAAAACTCCAGTTTTGGGGTATGGATTTCAGGGGTGAAGAGGAATAGTTTCTAGTGCTGTTACTGATATAGCAGCACATTGCATGATGTGAGCAAAGATTTGCACTATGCTTATCCCCACTAAACTTTATTGAATTTAAGGCAGATAGACCAACTCAGACTCTTAATTTATAGTGCTCTGACATGGATCAGGAGCTGAGTCTCAAAATAAGAATCACAGAATGTTTTGGGTTGGAAAGAACCTCCAGGATCATTTTGTTTCAACCCCCTGCCATGGGCAGGGACACCTTCCACTATCCCAGGTTGCTGCAAGCCCCATCCAACCTGGCCTTGGACACTTCCAGGGATGGGACAGCCACAGCTTCTCTGGGCAACCTTTGCCAGGGCCTCAGCACCCTCACAGGGAAGAATTTCTTCCTTATATCTAATTAGAACCTGCCCTCCTTCATCTGCAGACCAGTGTAATCTGTAAATAACGTTGTTTATACCCACTTCAGCCATATTTGCGGTATGGGCCAATTTCAGACAAATTTAACAAGAGGCAGAAGTCACAAACATTATATTCTTAAACACTTTGTGAAAATAGCCTAACGAAAGAGAGAGAATTGTTAATGTCCCTGCTCAGAGAGAAATTGCTTCATTAACTGAATGCTTTGCAGACACCAAGGGATCCCTTCAGGATCCAGAAGTCCAGGAGAAACCTTGGGCACTTTGATTTTTTACGAACCATTTACCAAAAATCATAAAACAAAACAGTTCCCCAGATGCTTCTATTTATACAGAAGACAGGCTGGCTAATCCACAGAGTGTCAGGAATCTCATATTTGCATTTCCACAGTTACATAAGAATATAATTAATATTGAACTATAAAGTTAAGCAATAATGCATGCCTAAAATTACCTGGAAAATTAAGTCATTGCAAACAACATTCACAAATCCATTATGGAAAGTCAGGGAAGCCTCAGGGGTGTCAAATAATCTTCAGGATCTTTCCAGTATTTATAACCCTTCCAGATTCACCAGGGTGCCAGTTCATCCAGTGAAATCTTGCCATGACCAGCACCTCTCTGTGCATGGAAAACCTGCAGCACCCTCACTCTGATGGGTCAAAGGTGCATAATTTAGCAGATCAATATAACTTTGTTTGCCCAGGCAAACTGTGTGAACTATGCTGATGAAAAATCCCATTGATATGGCAGAATAAGACTATGGCATTGCAAGAATAACATCAAGTTACAGAATGGTTTGGGTATGAAGAGGCATTTAAAGATTGTCTAGTTCAACTCCATGCAGTGAGGGTGAATATAATCATAGAATCATAGAACCATAGAATCAGAGAATATCCTGTGTTGCAAGGGACCCTCATGGATCATTGAGTCCAAGTCTTACCCTGCACAGGACATTCCCAAAAATCCCCTCCTGTACCTGAGACAGTTGTCCAAAGGCTTCTGATATGAGCCATAGGGAAATGAAGGTTGATGGGCAAAGAGCAGCTGAAGGTTAGAAATCTTTGTCTATTGGAGCAGATGCATTTGTTCACAAAAAGGAGGTTATAGAGCTCAACAGATCGTTTCTAGATTTCCTGGAATACTCTGACATTGCAGAGGGATGGCACCAAGACAAAAGAGTGGGTGAGAAATCATGATAGAAAGTCCTAATTTTAAACACATTTTGTGCACAGCACTGTACACACACTCATGGGAAATCCCAGTGCAGATCTTGCAATGGCAAAAATCATCAGGCATTTCTGCATGTACTTGGACATAGCTCCCCTTCTTTTCTGTGCAAGTTTCTCCCTCACTTTGGCATAAATTCCTAAGTGTTCAGGCAGCAGACCTCAAAAAACTGGAAGAATTTCACAGAGTTTTACGTAAAATGAATAATTTACATAGTTTTACATTAGATGCATGATTCAGTTCTGGAATTCATTATCAGAGGCTGTTATGTAAGGCAAATGTATACAGAGACTCAGAAAGGGTTAGGACCAACTCACAGAGAAAAGGTGAAGTCTGGTGACTCAGATTCAACCAACTTCTTGAGCAGGTGTAAATCTCTGATTTATACAGAGGGTAACATTAATCTATACTTGCCTTGTTTCTGATGCTGTTTCTGTCAACATCTATAACATTCTGCTCTCAGAACTGAATGTTGGGCAAGAGGGACTGCTGCCTGATCCAGTTGAGCAGTTCTCACACAGTTTTATTTGCAAATGCAATCCTTGGAATTAAGAGAAAGAAGCAATTTTATGAGCAGAGGCATCATGACAGCACTAGGAGCAATTGTGAAATGTTTTCCACTAAAAAGCTGAAAATTAAGAGCTCTGTTGTTTGCTTTCTAGCAACTAAATGTTCACATTTCAGTTGGAAGCTAATTAAAGACAAAAGAAATCAATAAAATTTTGCTGGTGAAATGGTTGTTTTCCAAAAAAAAACCTCACATTGTCCCAAAATAAATATCTTTTTCTTGCATAAAATAGGAAAGCCCAAACCAAATCCAACTGAAAGAACTACCACACACTTTTTTTTCGTGTAAATACCATAATGAAGTAATGACAAACATACACTTCAAACCCATCTCTAAATGAATGTTGAGAAAATATGCAAAAATTGTATAATCACTTTTTCAAGGCAACAGGGAGGTGATGAGAGACAGCCAAAATGGCTTCACAAAGGAGGAATTGTGCCTGACTAATCTGGTTGCCTTCTTTAATGGAATGACTGGAGGAAAACGGAAGGGCAGCTGATTTAATCTGCCTCAGCTACTGTAAGGTCTTTGCCACAGTCAAACAGAGCTTCCTTGTCATTAAAGCGGAGAGATCTGAGTGTGGTGGATGGACTGCTCGAGGGGTTGGAAGTTGCCTGGATTACTGCACCAGCTGAAATGGGTGTCCTATGAAGAAAGGTTTGGAGAGATTCCACAAGGATCAGCAAGTTCATCTCCTGGCCTTGCACAGGACAATTCCAAGAATCCTGCCATGTGCTTGAATGCATTTTCAAACACTTCTTGAGCTCTGTCAGTGACCACTTCCCTGGGAAGCCTGTTCCAGTGCTCAACCACCCTCTGGGTGAAGAACCTTTTAGTAATATCCAACCTAAACCTCCTGGACACAACTTCAGGCCATTCCCTCGGGTTCTGTCACTGGTCACCACAAAGGGATCAGTGCCTGTCCCTCCTCTTCCCCTCACAAGGAAGTTGTACTGCAACGAGGTCTCACCTCAGTCTCCTCCAGGCAGAACAGACCAAGTGCCCTCAGCCATTCCTCAAGTGGCTTCACCTCCCAACCCTTCACCATCCTTGTGACCTCCTTTGGATGCTCTCTATGAGTTTCATATCTTTCTTACATTGTGGTGCTCAAAATCTCATATAATATTCAAAGTGAGGCCACCCCAGTGCAGAGCAGAGCAGGACAATCCCCTCCCTTGCCCAGCTGGTGATGCTGTGCCTGATGGCCCCAGGACAGGATTGACCCTCCTGGCTCCCAGGGCACTGCTGGCTCACATTCAACTTTCCATTGACCAGGGCCATTTTCACTGGTCTTTGGGATATCTCAGGGCTCTCATTTGCCTTCCAAATGGCACCCACTGACTCTGCAAAAGAGCCACTGACCACCTCAGCTACTCATAACTTTTTCTATGTAAGTATTATTATAGAGTTCTCCAATATAAAGGAATTGATGTTATTTAGGGTGCAGGGAACAGAGTAGATGTTTTAACTGGAAACACCAGTGACCTTGATTGAAAGTCAGCAATTTTTATTTTCTAGGTGGCTGGAAGAAAACAACAAAAGTAGAATATCTTTTAACAATTTCTAAACTCCTTAAAACTTTTCAAAAGTCAGCAGCCCAAAAAAGCCATCCTAGGAATTATTCAAGCTCAGATGCCAAAGGCGTTCATTTCAATACTTAGTGAATCTCATGGTTTAAGAATTTGCTCAGGACTTTGCACTTAATGCTGTATGAGCAAAGAAGCACAAGAAGCAAAGGCTGTGCTGGACTCCTGCTGAGGTGGAGTTTTACAGAAGATGGGTAAAATTTATAGATAACACTGAGTGGCTAAAATGACTTTATGGAGAAGCATAACTGTGGCATCTCAGAGGCCACACCAGGTAGGAGCATCCAACCACCCAGCTTGGTAATTTCTATCCTACATTTTTGAGTGTTTTGCACACTCACAATCAAGATAATGCTGCAATGACAACAGCAGAAAATATTTTTTGTAGTCCCTCATCATATGGTCTCACTATCTGGTCCTCACTCTTTCTACACTGATTTTCAGCTTTAATCTGTCCATGATTTAGCATGCTTCAACATCCAAATTCCTGGAAAATATTTTTCAAATAGATGCAATTTTCACGTCTCAAAACCTGCTGAAATCTGGATCTGCACCTCTCTGCAGAATGCCAGACTCACTCCAAGATGAATCAATGTTATTCCTAGACATGGACAAACACGTAAAACATGGACAAACACGTAAAACATAGACAAACATGGAGAGCATGCACAGAGCAGGAAAGCTGTTGAAGCTTATCTTCTACTTCTTTTGGGTCCTAAATTCTTGCGGGTTTTTTTTTATTTTTTCTTTATTTTTTTTTGGTTTTTTTTGGTTTTTTTTGTTTGTTTGTTTGTTTTTTTTCTTTATTTTGTTGGGTTTTTTTTGGTTTTGTTTGTTTGTTTGTTTGTTTTTGTNTACATCTTTCTCTGAACAGGGACACTGATTGGGTCTCTCTTTTCTCTTGTTGCCTTTCCCTGTGACTTTTGAATCTCTGTCATTTTGGCCTCAAATATGTCTGGCCAAATTTGTTAATTGTGGAAGCAAATTGGTCCGGAAGACTGAAAGAGCATAAGACTGAAAGAGCATAATTAAGGATACTTTTCTAGCTTTATTTTTGGTATTTCCTGATTTGTGGAGGTCTGACTTTGAAAAAAAAATATTTCTCCATGGAGTAGATGCATGAGCTGATACACAAGATCTAGCAAGAGTCAGACATGGAAGAGGAAAGCTGATGGAGCTGGATTCCTTAGGTGATGAATTCACATTGTTCCATTAAAATCAATAGTCTGGGAGCTTCTAGCTGTGAAACCTTAACATAACTACTAACTCCCACATGCCTAACCATCTGACAAAGCCAAGGAACAATCTTTAAGCTTTGGGTGCATTCCCAGCACACTTCATGAAATAAAGTAAGATATCAAAGTTAGTTGCCTTTCTGTCAGGCATCTCCAGAGGATAAGTTAGATCAGCTGTGCTAAAACATCTGCTGGAAGTGCTTGTCTTTCTCCTCTGAGTATTTGGGAAACCTTGGTAACTAATTTAGGCACATCAAAATTAGTTGCCCAAAGTTAGGTGAGACAGCTCTCTCCTAAAGCAGTTTTATAACAAGCCACCTTAGCATGCACAGGAATGTGGATCCTTCAGGGCAAGAAATTCAATAGAGGTGCTAAGAACAACAATTTATCAGCCTGTTATCTGTGACTTAGAAGGAGTGAACGTTGCTATTTGTGTCTGAGTTCCCCTGAAGAAAAATTTTATAAGCAATTTATTTTGTACAGGGAGAAGTGGTGTCCTGGCACAGCTTGAGGGGATGACAAGGATCGTAATATATAAATAATACAATCTATAAAGATGAAATATTTAGAGGGATTAAAAATGCAATAAAAGTCCAGAAATAGCCATTTTTTTGGGCACGAGAAGGGAATTTTGCATTCACCTTTTTTATATGTACAGATTAAATGTGAAACCTGATTCACCACCCAATTACTCAGGCTTTAGTCTCCTGTGCAGTGCAATCCTTTAGCAGGTGGTGAAGTTAAGAATGTGTGTGACACCACTGATGGAAAGAGGCTTTTGTGTCTTTTTACTGAATCTGACCTTGCAGTTAGACAGGTCTAAAAAGCTGTTCAGGATGTCCTCTAGTCCAGCCATGTTGTTCAGCCTGTGGACTGTGGCTTCTGAGAATATTTTTATTAGAAGGTGATCTGAAAAACAAACACAAGTAATTTAAACACTAGAGCAGACCCTCCTGTGTGCACAGAAACAGGAGAAGAGGCTGAAGGGAAAGGGTTTAAAAGTGATAAATGAACTTTTAGTAATAAACACAACCTTAATTGAGTGGATTAATAAAAAACTGGCAACACATCATAAAGAAAACTCTGCTTCGCTCCCCAGAGAAGGTAATCCTCCAAAGGCATCATTGAACTGTTCCACCTCTCAAAATGATCTCATAATTAATTTTTATGTAGATGTCTAATTTATCAAAATCACCAGCAATCAAGATATAACCACCTTATAGACAGCATTCCCTGGAACTTAACTATCCTCAAAAATTGTGAAATACCATTTAGGTCTAACTAAATTTTTGCTATCACATCTTTTCTTTTGATTCTCCTGATTTTTAGGAAAACCAATTCCATCTCTTTCAACGTTCCCTTAAAGGCTGTGTGTTGTAGACCTCTGACCACTCCTAGTGCTGCCTTCTGGCCCTTCTCCAGTTGATTTACATTTTTATTGGATTTCAGTGGCCAGAAATGAGTGCAGATGCTCACCTGACAGCTTTCCAGTGCTAATGGAAGGACCAGCTCTGATGTTCTCCCGTCCTTGTGACAACCTGACACTGATTCCTCTTAAACCCTTGATACACTCTAATCCCCCAATCCTTTGCTGACAAACTGCTGCCCAGAGTTTCACTTCTTTACTTATATCTCCTAAATTCCAAAACAATGGAAATTATTCACTCTGTCACCATCAGCTCCAGAGCAGACAGAATCCAGCATCTGCTTCACAAGCTTCTTGTCTCAGTGGTCCTCCTGGAAATTCCTGCCCATCTTACAGGCCAGTGCTATTCCTTCCTACAACAGGTAACTTAAGTGGGAAGATTGATTCAGTTCCTGGAGGAGTCAGTATTCATCTGTTCCAAGGGATCCTGATGATCAAATGAGACCAAAGACTTCACCCTTTGGTGATTTAGGCAAGGCCAGAGCTAAGTCCAAACTCGATATGTTGTTTTGTTCTTATTGAATCACATCCTTTCTTTCTTGCACCGGTTCACACTAAGGTGATTTGAAATTCTAATATTGGTCTCCAAGGTATTTCCACCCTGATCTTAGGAAACATGCTTAATTTTTAACCAGCCAACAGAAGAAATGGTCACAGTTGACTGACAGATCCAGCAGATGACTACAGCATCCACCCTTTCATTTTGATAAGAAATCACTGCTACCTCTTTCCATTCATCAGGGGTTCTGAAGGGAGGAGAACATTTGTCTGAGCTGATCAGACAAGAAATAAAAGTTGACTGCCCAGGATACACCCTAGAAATGCCTTTGCTCTCTCCTCTCTCCATCTCCTTGCAGCTGACTCCTGTGGCAAAGGAGAGGGTGCGTATCATAAACACAGTGCCCAGGATTTAAACCCTCCACAAACAATGATATTCTTTTAGAAGGGAAAATAATAGCCTTGGCACTGTCAAACATATGTTTTTTAAACCAGTCATATAGAAATAAATCTCATTTTATCAGTCCTGGAGTCTTCTCCTGTGGCATTAATCATGGCCCATATGGCAGCTCTGCCAGCACAGGGGCTTGCAGAGCTGGGCCCAGAGATGGCAGTCACAGGTTGGTGCTGTTCTATTATTCAATTTTAGGCAGTCAATAAATTACAGAGGAGAGATAGGAGCCCCATTTTATAAGGCAATAACAGCCTGGATTTTAGCAGAGAATGAGTCATTTTGTCTGGATTTTAGGCAATAAATCAAAGCTCAGTTGTTCAGCTATTATTTATAATATTTTATGGATATTGCCAAATAATTCAAAATTGTGATTGATGCAAACCCCTCCAGAAGCTCCACATTATGCCAAAGTAAATTATCAAGTTTCTGTTTGAGTAGGGAAAGATGACATAGGAGAGGTATCCATACCCCATTTCTTCTTCCTAAGGTAATAGATCAATCTTAAATATCCAAGTTTCCTTGCATGTTTCTTCTTCAAAGGGTACTCCATCCAACAGCCCTGAAAAGATGGGAATTCTCATGAGGACACTGGTCAGACATCTACTGGACATGTGGCTTTAGGACTCAATTTTATTTGACTTTGAAGTTATTTCTGCTCTGAGGGAGTAACTAATTCTGTTGCTTTCAATGGCACATAAGAGATTCCGCTTGTTTTCCTCAGAATTCCTCAAGTATGTTTGTAAGTGTCATAATTCCAGCTATTGTCTTCTAGCAGAACTTTCAGTTGTGGAGAGAAGTGCAAAATTTATTCCAAATTCCAAACACACACATGCACAGAGTGATAAAAATCTTGTCGAAATCATGGGGCAATCAGTCTTGCTCCAGATGACAAAAATACCTGGCTGAGAAAATCCTTGGATGATAGAAGAACAAGCCTTTATTTACTGCTTGAAACTTGCAGATCTAGGATAAATTTTAGCAAACTGGTACGTGGTCTGTCTTCTGTCAAAATGTTCAGAGATTTCTGCTTGGATATATTTTATACTCAGTACTCATTTGACCACTGAATTAATTTTTTTTTCACTCCCCAGTTCACCTTAAAATGTCTTCAGTGCTCAGATGTGCACAGATTTTTATCTACAGGAAATATTAACTTAAAGACACTTTCCAAAGCTATCACAATTACTCTTTTTTAGTGAATACTTCTAATAGGGGGTGCTCTCAGTATTAAGGCTTGTGCATTGACTGAAAATGAATAATTACAGTCAGTCAGTAATTCCTTTCCCTTCCCTCTCTTCTTCCCCTCTCCTGATTCATAAATCAGAATAGACAATTTCTTGAATTGAAAATTTCCCATGTAAAAGATTAATTCTCTTAATTTAGTGTTTTTATGGTCCCTCCATGGTGCTGGGAAGGTGGAGGAGAACCCAATTGGAAAAACAAGGAGTTCAAGCATATCCTGATGCATAACTCTACCTCATTATCAGGAAGTATCAGTTCAAATAGGTAACTTGAACAGTTTGAAAAGTTTCCCATTATTTTTCTGCCAGTTTTGGTGAATTTCTAAACAAGTTAGTCTCAATGCACTGTTCTGTAGCAGGGACTGTGATCCCTCCTTGGCCACTGCACGAGGAAGTCAATGGCTGGATAACAATTTCCCTCTGGCAGTTTGGAACATCCTGGAGAATAAACTGGCAAGATAGAGGGTGCACAGAGAGGCTCCAGAAAATCCTGGTTTCTGAGGCATTGCAGTCACTTCACTATTTAAGGTGAATACATAAACAGGACATTCCTACTCCAGTACATGAAGTAGTTTTATTGAGAAACTTTGCCACAATTAAACAGAACTCAAGTGTCTGTCTCATATGATACATCCTCAGTTCAGTTTCTGAAATATTATAGAAGGGGGTTAAAAACATAGGATTTTTCTCTGTGAATAGATACGTATAGATATGTGTATATATTTTAGATGTTTTATAATTATGTATATATTATATATAAAAGTCTATTTATTATATATAAGTATACAGACACATTAAACAACATTGTTATAATGTAAATGGATATGTAATATATTTATATATAATATATTATAAAAAAACATGCTTTATTTAAGAGTGCTTATATTATAGATAGATAATAGATAGATATAGATAGATAGATAGATGTTTTAAAGAATCATTGCCTATTTTTATTAGTTTATTGTCTATTAGAAACTGAAACTTTCCTTGGAGCATTTTACATTTTTGTTTATTTAGGTAGATATGAAAATAAATATTATTAATCTTGATGTTAAACTCCTACCTGCATTATTCCTCTTAACAGGCTAAACACAATCATCAGTGCAGGGAAGCCCACAGCACCAAAGCCTGCAAAGAGAATCGAAGCCTTTAGCAAGAGTAATTACAGCTGCTCCACATTTCCCAGCTAATGGCTTAATGGAGTGCCTGGAACATGGGATGCTTACAGGAAAAATCATCATTCTTACAATTGACTTCTCCATCCAACACTTTCTGTCATTTTGTGTGTTCTCTTGGGCACAGAAGTGGAAGTTACTGGTTTTTGTGTTACAGAAATCTGTGCCACATTTAAGCAACAAATACAGATTCTGTTTCTGTTGTAACTGTGTACCAGTTATTAGGATTGCAGCATTCCTAAAATAACAGGCATGAAATATAATCACTGATCTACCTTTACTAATAACATAGAAGAATTCTGATGTGAGAGGGGATTGGCACCTGTTCCTTCTAATTTCATATACATGGGGCACATGGTTTCTTTTGAGCAAGTTTGAGCTGCAGTAGCAGGAGTTCATCTGTTTGCCTTCCTCTGAACACCTCAACTACCTGTAGATAACAAAATAATTGTCCCAGAAAAGACAATTTATCCTCATTGACATTTTCATTGACTCCCAAGAAGATTTACGCATTCAAATCAGTCCTTTTCTCAATTCTTAAATTTTCTTCATTTTCTATCTTCTTTTCTTTTGCTTTCACCATCCACTCATTAAAAGAGAAAGGGAATAACAGGGGTTTGAAATTTTCTGATAGAACAATTTTCCATTTGAAAGTGACAACACAACAGGATGTATACGGAACTGTAACCACTACAGCTATTTTTTAGAGGTTATTACCTACATGCTTTGTAACAGGATTGTTGCTTTGACTATAATAGAGGTGCCTTGGGTCCTGACCTAATATTAACCAGCCAACTCTGTTTTTCCTTGTGGATTGGAGCAGATGACCTCATGAGATTTCTGTAACCTGAGTTAATATAGATATATCCAAGTTTTATGCTACTGCAATAAAAAAGCAGTTAAAATATTGGAACACATTTCTCTGGAGTCATAGGATTTTGATTTTTTAATAGATTACTTGCTTGAAACTAAATTTGAAAACACCCTAATCCTGTGGTACTCAAAATCCATATTGAATAGGTTTCATAGACAAAGCTAGTACTCTTTTATTCTGAGTATTATTTCTGGCATAAACAGACAGATGTCATTTAGCATTAAAGGATTTAGGATATGGTTTATCATGACCTTTGAGAACATTCACAAGGAGAAAACACATAATGTTAGATTACATTTTAACTTAACAGAAAGCAGTAAAAGTCAGTGCACTGAATGGACATCAACAACAAGAAAATTGAAGCTGTACCAGGTAAGTGGAACCAAAATGCATGATACTGATATTCAACAATATTCATAGATGTAACTTCCACAAATTGTGGATTTCAGCACCATTCTTTGCCCTTAAACACAGGTCATATGTCTTTCTGCTTAAAAATATATCTTCCACCTAAAAGTCATACTGGTGGGTTATACTCAAGAACTATAACACTTTATTTTTTTATGTATAATATATTTTGCTGTATGATGTACTAGAGCGTGGCTACATGTGATTATGATCTTTGTTACCTCCACAAAGTGCTCTCTCCTTGAGACATCAATACCTACTTGCTCAAATACATAGCTACCATTCATCTACCTGAAAAAAAGTGCATGCAAAAAGAAGAACACTTTGGGGTTTTTTTTGAGCCATTTCTCCCACAACAGTTTCCCTCTTTTTATAGCCTCTCTTCTGCTCCAAGTTATTATTATTCTCACACCATCCTGTATTTCACACCACAATTTGTTTATTGGCAGCAATGTGCAATGTCCCAGGCAGCACAGGAATCCACAATTTACTGACTCCTTTTCCCTCCAGCGAGCCTTAAAAGATGTTCCAATTGATCTCATGAAATTCCTTGGTGGCCTTTGGGCTGACCTGAGTGGCAGCTTGTCCTGTGGGTTACCTGAGGTCCAGCCTAAAGCATCAAATTGAACTTGTCCAAAAGTCATAGCTCTCTGTGCTTGTCTGATACTTTTAATTTATGTGTGCTCTGCACAGATTGTGTCTACACTTAGGAAGAACTCTGACTTTAATCCTGAGCACCATCCTCGAACTATCAGGTTGGTTGCCTATTTATATAAATTCTCAGGCAGCCCCTGCAATCAAAATCACCCAGGACTCTGATGATGCTTTCAACCTTCTGATTTTGAAATGGTTTTCCCCAGGATTGCTTGGTGGGAATGGGTTGGATAATGTCTTGGATAATTTAGAGACTGGTGAGCCTGTCTCAGTGACAGGGAAATGCAAATACATCTCCTGTCCCTCAGAAGTTGTCACTGCCCCAGTCAAGGCAGAATTCAGTCCAGGTGACCAGGCAGTGACTGTATGCTCAGAGCAGAGCTGAAGTGTCTCCTGGACTCTATTGGACCTATCATAATTTATTATAGAAAAACCATGAAGATGATTAGAGGGATGGAACACTTCTTACATGAGGAAAGGCTGGGAGAATTGGGATTTTTCATCCCAGAGAAGAAAAGTGTTCAAGGCCAGGTTGGACAGGGCTTTAACCTGGTCTAGTGTAAGGTGTCCCTGCTCACAGCAAAGAGGTGAAATGAGATGACCTTTTAAGTCCCTTCAAGCCCAAACCATTCTATGATTCCATGAATCCACATCTTTGAGGGCAAGGCTGGAAGCTTAACAGGACAGCACAGGACATCAATGTAGTCTACAGGAGAAAAAAGTTCCTCTGATCAAATGCAGGCATCCTGTGTGAGATAAGATAAATTGCACCTACATTTNTATAAAAGTCTATTTATTATATATAAGTATACAGACACATTAAACAACATTGTTATAATGTAAATGGATATGTAATATATTTATATATAATATATTATAAAAAAACATGCTTTATTTAAGAGTGCTTATATTATAGATAGATAATAGATAGATATAGATAGATAGATNCCACATCTTTGAGGGCAAGGCTGGAAGCTTAACAGGACAGCACAGGACATCAATGTAGTCTACAGGAGAAAAAAGTTCCTCTGATCAAATGCAGGCATCCTGTGTGAGATAAGATAAATTGCACCTACATTTTAATAATTTCATTACTCTCTCCTCAACTCTAAAAAGGAGCACATAGAAACTTGTTTAAAGGGTGATGCCCAGCAGAGAAAACACCCTTGTTAAACTCTACCTTCGAGCTCTTTTTGCAGTCAATGAGGAGAGACCGACACCTTGCCTGAGACTGGAACACGCTGCCATCTGGAAGTGTTCATCTTTATCTGCATTGCCTGCAGATAGAGCCTAGAAACTTTATCAGACTTTTTCCATAGTTCTAAATTGGACAAGTTAGGTTTCACCAGCAAAAATACACTTTTTTAGTATCAGCTCTCCCATTCTGAATCCACTAGAAGGGTCCATGTCCTTAGGGTAGATCAAATCCTAGTAACATGAGTAATGTATTTCATCAGACAGATGAATTTTAGCATGCTAAATGTACATGTAAGTTAAGAAGATATTTAATTTTTTTCTTCCCTATATAAATGGGCTTAAAACTTAGTTGTATTTCCTTGCATCATTTAGATTGAGAATATTGTTAAGTACATAGGAATGTGTATTAAAAGTGTCAAAACCCAGTTCTGATCAAAGGGATATAACTTGAGATAGGGGATTTTCTGAACAATTTAAAAAGTCCTGAACAATTTAAAAACATTTTTGTGTATGGGGCTTGATATTTATTGCCATAGCTGTTAGGTGTTGAGGTGACTTTAGGTGTTTGTGTATACAGCTGAACTATCTTGTCCAAAGAGCAGGAAAGCCTATAAAAAAGTGGTATGTTAATTTAGGAGAATGTTGAATGATTTAAAATGGACTCCTTGTATCTGTTATGTGACAAATATTTATCCTTAAGCACAGGACTGTGAAGGAGTAATGAAAAACCAACAAAAAAAAAATGACAACATCTGTCATGGAGAAACTTCCTTCTGTCCTATTTCATGCTGCCTCCATCATGACTGCCTTCCCTGGTAAAGGTAAAGTAATATTATTTTTATTTGGTTGATGGTGTTGTCTAGTCTAAATTTGATTTTGTTCTAATATTCCTCAGAATTGTGGGATTTTCAGCTATTTTTCAGTTCTATTCACATAGAACTTATAATATAGATTTGACAAAGCACAAAAAGAATTTAAGTTTAATTTCTCTGGAAGTTTGAGAATCATTATCATCTTATGCAAAGTGTCCAAGGCCAGGTTGGATGGGGCTTGGAGCAACCTGGGATAGTGGAAGGTGTCCTTGCCCATAGCAGGGGGATTGGAATAGGATGATCTTTAAGCAAACCATTCTATGATTTTATGATGATTCTAGGAATTCAGCTTCATTCTTTATATCTCTGACAGTAAAACATTTGTACTCTGTTTACATGTATTGCTATAAAATTATCTATATATATGGGATAATATCATCCCATATTTTTCTTAAGTCTTGATAAGGAGATTACACTGACAGTACCTCATACAATGAAATTCACAGCACAGATATCCATTGAGTAAAAAATGTACTTGATCAGTTCTAAATTTTGCAGCTTTCAGTCTTCTGAAAATTTTCCTGTCACATATGGTGAAGTAAGAAATATAAACTATCACTGTCTGCCTTCTGTATAATGTTCACAATAATATTCCATCACTTTTTCCCTCTCATATTTATTATCTTTTAGAGTAAAATCAGGATTAGGACATGTTTCTCAGTCTTCCATGTGAATTCTGGTCTGTTCTCTGTCCACTGACCTCTGTATCATAAATATGCCTGCTCCAGAGTGGAGCTGCTGACTGCACTGCTCTCTTGTGCTTGAATGGAATTTCTGTTTCTTCCCCTCACTTGAATGGAAGGGATGGAAATACAAAGGGAATTCCCATTTTCTCAACATTTGACACCAATGCTAGAAACTTAGAGTGTGCATTACTAGCCAAGGAGTGATTTTTTTGGGGGAGTGTAGTGATCTGCATTCATCCAGTTCAACTCTGATATCAAAAGACAAAGGGCAAAAAGAAGCATGATCATAATACAGTTTAGACAACACGATTCAGACCAGATAAACTTGGAATCTGAAAGCTGGAGATGTGATGTGAAAGCTGGAGATGTGATCAGAGGCTGGTGGGGTATTGCCCTTTACTATGCACAGACATGAAGGAAGGGTTGAATTATTTGTCAAATATAAATGTGGGAAACATTTTTCTGTGGAGAACATGATAGAGATCATGAATTAATTTCCTTGTAGTTTCACAGAGATCTGAGCACATATCCTTTCAGTAGCATGTAGATTTAATCCAGAATTTCTATTTTCTGCAACCGCCTTTGCAGGCACTGGATGGCTCCTATAACACACTAACTTCTCACTTCTGGTTTTGGTTTGGTAGAAGAAAGAAGAAAAGAAGTCTAGTCCAACTCAGCTCTTTCAAGATGAAGGGTCTTGTGTTATCTCCAGTCAAAGCAAACAAAGGAGGATAAATTATCTATTTTCTTGAAAACTTCATATTTTATAGCCTCTGAAATCCAAAGAGAGGAGCTCTTATTGTTGTAGTGAGCTACTGCATGGTTTGTGGGCACAGATGTTTATGAATTAAGTGATTGTGGAAAATTTTGAAGTTTCTGTTTTTCCTTTGTCTAGCAGAGCTCCTTCCTTGGCTAGGAAACAATATTCTCAGCTCATCAGACACAGAAAACAAACATTAGCTTATAGCTCCCTAATTTCCTTATCGATAAAGAGAAGATTTATAAGCATTAATTTACTCCTTTTATGTCTGTGTTTTGTGTCTATTCCCACTGTACAGGGAAAAAAAATTGAAACAATTTGTCTGATAAAGAACAGATCTGAGAGGTATGGAACCGTTTGCATCTTGTTCCACAGCATGTTCTCAGGAAAGCCAGATGTCCCCATGTATTGCAGAAGTTCTTGTCCGCAGCTTCACTATTCCACTCTCATCTAAAGTAAATTATTTGAGGGACAGCCAAGGTGCACATGGGACACAGCTACATTTCAGAGAGGTGTGAACTAATTCAGATTTGAATAACTCTCACAATTGCATAGCAGAGAAATCTTCATTGCTTTTGAAATGGCTGGGATTGATATTCTCCACTGTAGCAGGCCAGGTTTTCAAGGTCAGGTTGGTTTTAAGGCCAGGTTGGATGGGGATTGGAGCAACCTGGAATAATGGAAGGTGTCAGTGCCCATGGCAGGGAGTTGGAATGAGAAGGGTTTTTAGGTCCCTTCCAACACAAACCATTCTATGAATCATTCTATGATTCATCCCATGATTTTACTACTCCATCAGCCAATATCTAGATCAAAAAATGCCCAGGGGTAAAAGAAAAAAAGTTTGAGTACAGCAGAGCATTAAGTTCTTCCAAGAATGCTCACAAAAGTCGTGGCTACTTTGATTGCATATGTAGCAATTCACCTTCCCAAATTATTGTCCTTCTAAACACAGGCTTTGGACTATATTTTCCAGCAGTAGCCACTTGATATCTTTCATTTAACACACTTTTTCATTCTTAATTCAATTTATCAGAGCCAGAGGTTTCTTCTGTGCTACTGAAGTCACAGGCTACTGAGTCCATGAATCAACATCAACAGGGATACTGAAATTGAGTTTAATAATTGCCACGCTGTGAGAATCCTGTTTTTTACCTCATCAGTTGATATAAATCACTGGGCCTGTTTTTTAGATTATCCTAAATATCTAGAAAGTCAAATATCTTTCTTCCCACCTCTCACTCATCCCCCACATGTAAATCATTATATCCTCTATTCAGTGTGAGCTGCTGAAAGACTACTTAGTTAAAAGTTCAATGAAATTTTATTACCTGGATTATTACAACAATGCAATAAATTTATGTTATGTTCATCCCCAGTGTACTATATCTTTTATAATTTTTCCTCAGTTCAGATTAAAGTGGTTTTACACACGTTAGAATTTTATCTTTAAAGTGTTAACCAGTTATGTATGGAAAATATAGTGATATCTCTATACTCCATTGATTTCCAACAGTTGTCCCAGAATAACTTCTTAATTATTTTTCCAGCAATTATCTTGAAATCTAATTATAAGATCTAATTTGTTGAAGTTACAAAGCTGCTATTATTTTCCAAAATAAGATCAGGCTGGCTGGTAAAATTCTAATGACAGATGAACTTATTAGAGATTTCTCAGTTACAGAAAAAAAATGAAACAAAAAAAAACCCAAAAAACCAAAACCAAAAACAAACTATCCTGATAATTTTGAAACTTTATCTAAACATTTATTGAAGTGTATAGTCCTTACTGCACATTGAAAGACATCTGAGAGGAAATTACTGAGGTATGAACAGGAGGTTAGTTCTCAGAAGAGAAAGCTGTTAGACTATTATTCTTTTAAATCCAAGGGAATTTCCATTGCTTAGGGCTTTTCAGACTGTGTGACTTGGAAATCCTTTGGGAATACCCAGCTATTCTTCAGTAATGGAGAAAATCATCTCTGTATCTACTCACCACAGGCATAGCTGGTGAAATTGGTGGGAGCTGCTCTTCCCACAGTAGAGGAGGTCACACCTTCCTGGCAGTTTCCTGAGAGGATGGACCAGTTTGCCAAGAAATTTGCTATCCAAGGTGTCAAGTCTGTGACCCCTTGTGAGGGGTCACACACACACTTGGCCATGTCAGTACCAAATTTAAGCTTTATCTCCAAACACCAAACCGTCCTGGGAACTCTTCAACCAGGTCAATGGTGAGGTGGCAGCATTGTGCCTTGCTGTCCTTATGGCTGCTCTTTTTTTTCCTGTGCCACAGGACACAAATACCCATGCTGTGATTGGGAAGGGATGAGCTTGGTCTGTCTCATGGTGTAGCTTTGTGGTGATGGTGAACCCTCACACTGCTTTTCTTAACCCCAAGCATGGAAGTGAGACCTGAGTTAAAACATTGGGTTCACCTCCTACACCAATTCTGGAAGTGAAGTAATTGCTAGATGTAGGTTTAGAGTGTGGGAGAGGAAGAAGAAAAATAGGCTTGAAAAGAGGAATTTCCTTCCCTTGTGACTGTAAAATCCTAAAATGCTGTGAACTCCTACATCTATAAATCTGTGCATTTCACTGAAAGGTGGTTTGCTCTCTGTGTGGAGTGGGTGTGCTTTTTTAAATTTTTTTTTGTTGTTGTTGTTGTTTATTCTTTTTGTTTTTAATTTCTGTGACTCTTTTTTGAAAATTTTAATTTTTGTATCTTCACAGTGATATGTAACCAGGAACTGCTTTGACAAACTTGTGGGTTTGAAGTCTGCTAGCAAAAATCTTTCTCTGAACATTTAATCAAGCCCACTCATTGGGACTGAAATGTTACTGTGTAGTCGCCAAGTTCTGCAAAGAGGCAAAACCAGCATACAGTTAAATGGCAAAATAAAATCTATTTAATAGGAAAGTTTTGTGGGTTTCCCCCCTGTTTTTATAAAAAGGCAGCTGCTGGTGCTTTCTCTTTTAAACAAACAAAAAAAAAGTTATATAAAGAAGTGGGAAGAAAGCAAATGACTTTCTGAACCCAAACTGAAAATGGCTATTTTAGAGAACTGCAGAAGTATTTATTTTTTGAGTGGCCCCTCGTGACAACCTTTAGCAGGCAGGTAATACATCACCAGAGGTCTGTGCTTCCAGCAGCACGTCCATTCCAGCAGATTGCTTTGAAGGAGCAGAGTAGAGCAGGGAGTCAGAATCATCAATTACAACTGCTCCCAACGTGCCAACAGGTTCAGGACTGAGATTCCTCTTGAGCCTTGGAAAGTCAGAGTGGGAAAAGCTCCTGTAATTTCAGTGCCTTTTACACAGCAGGAAAAAATAGAACTTGCCCAAACTTTCTTGCTCAAGGCCAGCATTAATTATGCAATGAAATACATTTGTTACTTTTAATACGACAACATAAATTTAAGATGATGGGTTTTACTGATAAGAAAATGGAGAGTCTTGCTTTGCCTACACCTTTGATGTGTTTTGGCGTAATTCTTCATTTCCCTAAGGCTTCATGAAGTTTGTAACATTATTTATGTTGTGGTGAATCATGGTTTTAAAGAGTTAAGGTTTTTGCTAAGGGGTAGAAGTAGTTTCCATGACCAGGATGTAAGTTAGGTAGGTAAATGGTAGGTTAATAATTACTAGATACTTAGGCAAGAGCTAATTGGTATAATTATCTGCTATTATGAACTTACATATAGAAGAACGTAAAATAAGTAAACCCTTAATCGTGAAGCATGGGGCCTTGGATCGTCCCAGAGGGTCACCAAGACCTGATGAAGACTCTCCTGACTTCATCCTTTGAGACCACTGACCCATTTCGAAACCACCAACCCAATTCAAGAGAAGAACTGCGCACGTGTGAAGGACTAATGGGCTCATTTTAATATTGGACGGGGATGGGAGGTGCTGGGGTTATGCAAATGTATTGTATGTAAGATCTTGGGGAATAAATAGAGGGCAAAGAACCTTGTTTGGGGCGGTCACGCCTTTTGGAGGACTCCTGTGCCGCCCGCCGGTGAATAAACACTCCACTTTCTAACTTTAATTAGTTAGAGGGTCTTTGTCCGTGATTATACTGGTTTTTAACGATTCAGTGGGGCCTCAAGCAATACAACATTTTCCTAGACAGAGCACATACCCTGAGAAGAAACCAGGCATATCTGGGGAGATGTGAGTAAGGAAAAGGGAATTTGATCCAAAGCCAGTTGAAGGCTGTGGAATGACAACTCTCCCCTCTAAGTTTTGGGCCATCTCTGTGACCACTTGGAGTCCTTTTGTGCCTCCCAGCCCAAGGACTGACCTCTGGAATCTCTGTGATGGTGGCAACACGATGAAATTCTAGTCCTTAATGAGACAGAAGTTTGGGTTTTTTTTGTAGAAAGTTGGATCTTCCTCTAACTGCAATGAAACTTCAGCTTTTCGGTACTAGAATACAGACATAAATTTATTGTAATGAAAGCAATCTTAGTGAAACCAGAATGATTATTATTTGAACTGAGAAACTCCACCTTTCATGAACAAAATGCCTGAATTAGGTGCAGGACACGCTGAAATCCCATGCTAAATCACCTGGGTTTTGCACAGTTAGGCATTCCAGTGCCTCTTAAAGCATTTCAGCTCTGCCTTTCAGGTCTCAACCTCTGCGTGGTTGGAGACAATGCTGAAGAATTTAGCATATACAGAATTTGTGAGTGATGAAAGAGCCATTCGGAAGATATTTAGAACACGATCTGTGATAAGTAAGGAGAATTTGCAACTAGACAAAGCTCAGAAAGCCTCCCATTATAAATATGAATCTTCATGCCAACGTGAGCACCACTGAGATTGATCATTCTCTGAAATAAAGGCTGTGTTCTCCAATCGCTTTAAATGGCACCAACTCAGAGGATCAGAAAGTCAGAACTTTCCACTTTACTTTAACCAGCAGGACACTCTGAAATGAGCTTTTAAGCTTAGCTGGAATGAATCTACATAGAATTTTTCATTTTATTCTGAATAACCAAGGCACCTGTGCTTCAAATGCTATTCCATTCCTGGTGCGTGGCAAAGCAGTTTTCAGAGTCCTTGACTTGTTGAAAAGCTCTCTGCTCCCTGTATGCACTGGAAGGCTGATTGAGATGACCTTACAAATCTGCAGCCCATCAGCCTTTCCTCCTTTCTCCCAGGAAGGAGAATTGTTTATGAAATTATGTTTTCAATAGCAGTAGCAGGCAGAATTCTGATCAGGTGAGCGGTTTGCCCCTTGGAAAATGAAAAAGGTCGATGTAGGAGCCAAAGTTTTAATTGCATTGGCAGTTTCCCCATTCATAAAAGTTTAGGAGAAAGAAAGATTCAGGACAGGGTCATGTGCAAGTGTGCTGTGCATATGCAGAGCAGTTGTGCACTCTGGTGTTTAACAGACTACTGTAAAGTACTTTATTTGTGCACTTTTATTAACACAGAAAGAATCCCAATGATCCAGCCACAGTGTAACCAGCTCTTCTCCAACATGTTGCTCAAGAAGGTGACTATTCCTGTTCTTCCATGCATTTCAGAAGAACATGGGTGGCTTAGCTGAGATGAAAACTCAACTCATATATTGTGTTGTGCAAGGATGGCCTATTTCAGAACATCGAGTCTGTTAATCCATCTATGCCAAAAAAGAAGGGGGGACAAATGGAGAGAGAAAGTGATTCACAGAACTGTAGAATCAAAGAATATCCTGAGTTGGAAGGAACCCACAAGGATCATTGAGTCCAGCTCCTGGCCCTGCACAGGACACAACAAGAATCCCATCATGGACCTGAGAGTGTTGTCCAAATATTTGAACTCTGGAAAACCTGGGGCTGTCACCACTTTCCTGGGGAACCTGTTCCAGTGTCCAAACCCTGCAGCAGGATTTTCATACATCAGGCATCTAGCACGTCCCTTGAAATCATGATGAATCAGTGAATTACTGCTGCACTTGCTGTTATTAATGAAACATCAACAACCAAGCATCATTAGATAAGGTCTGAAAGCAGCAGCATGTTATACCCTGACATGAAAACTCCAGTTATTTACAATATATTTAAGATTCCAACATGGGGCCTAATGCAATTAGTCAAAATCATTTTGAAAATGGCTGGGTATCCCTAGGATGCCTCAACAGGCAAAAAAGAATCAAAGTAGAATTTAAAAGATGCTATTAATGACCCTGCTGTGATGGAAATAAAATAGAAGCTGTTACTCCTTGCTAAGCAAATGAAACCAAAGATATACTACTGATCTCTGATTCCATGGCCTTAATTCCTAGTGGAAATTTTCTGATCTCCTTTCCCATAAATACATTTTCCTCCAGGAATTTAACATACCTATTGAACAAATGCCAGATTGCTTCAAATAGCTCAGTGCTGGGTCCAGGTTCCTCTATAATTCAGTCAGAGCTGATATAAATTCCACTGGGTTGTATTTTTCTAAGTTTTGTAAAACAAAGACTTTATTTTTGCTTTATAAATTTGGGTAACTGAAAATGTCACACATTTTAAGTATTTATTGTGAGGGAAATTAGAGAAAACAATGTTGTGTGCTATGCTCATTTGATGAGAAGTCTAATGGATCAATTTATAAAAATGTGATTAAGGTCATTAAACACACAACAACGTGTACTGCATTTGAGTTTTTTAGTGTCTTTTTAAGATTTCTATATTTACTGTGGAGGTTTGAGAGGTTTGGTTTTGGCTCATTGGTTTGGTGTTTCTCGTTGTTTTTCTTCCCCATCTCTCTACCCCAAGATGTGATATTTTGTTTTGTTGATTTTGTTTGGTTGATTTTTCAGATTTTCACTTAGGAACGCAATACTAATTGTAATCAAGGGGGTTGGACAGAATGCATTCTTTTTTTTCAACATTAAAAGAAAAATAAAGTTTTATTTCACTGCTAACAGGTTTTGGCAATCTGAGTAGGGGCTTGGAAGTTGCCAGGAGTTTTGTTGTTTTCATATTTGTGAATTTCACCTGAAAGTCCACTGAAAATTAATTATGTTCAGGCAATTCCTTAGCTGACCTGGAGCAGAAGAAAACTGCCAGATGCTCCATTTCCACTAAGTCAGTGAATCCCCACAATTCCCACATGAACATCAATGAGGTTGAAGGTGCCCTTTTCACATAATTCTTACCAATAAACCATAAAATGCTATTTTCTCAGTGGCTTTTCCAATAGTTTGGTGGTGCCCAGCTCTTAGAAGAAGCAGAAAGAGGCATGAGTGGGAAAAGAAGAACTGCAGAGGGATTGGGTTAAGTTTGGGGATGTATCAGGGACAGATATTAACACATTTGTTGTCTGTAGCATCTTTGTAGTATTATTTAGATAGTGTGAAATTTAAGCAAGGTGGTGCAAAGAGAGAAGTGTACTAGGTAAGACAGAGGCTGACTTTCACATACAGGAGACTGGAAGATATCCTGAAGGACAGAATATTTTTCCTATCTCTGACACTGAGCTCCTCACTTGAATTGAACAGTCACTGCTGAATGCATTTTCATTTTCTGAATGCAGAGCATAAGACATCCAAGGAAAGAATGTTTTGGATTGAGATCTTCCAACTAAACAGAAGCCCATTGGAATCTGCTTTTGATTATATCAGACCACCAAATACCCTGGAAAAGCAGTGCCAGCTCTCAGGTCCATTATGACAGTGTTGTGCATCTTTATAAGTATGGTATTAATAATTCCTTTCCCCAAAGATCTCCTCCTTTTTCCCAGAAGTGATCTGGGAAGGTTAAGTCAGGAGTAGCTCTGAGAAGCTGCTGAGTGGAAGCACAAGGAGTTATAACGGGCACAGGATCCATTCAATGAGGAGGAGCCAGGTAGGCTGAGCCTTTGTCTCACCCTTGGTTGCCAGAGAAATCCCTCAGCCTGTGAGATCAGTCAAATATTTAGTTACGGAAATATTTGGGTCTGCCAGCACACATAAAGCTCCCAAATATCCCCCAAATCCACATCCCATATCCCATCCTGTTCTTCTCTTGCTTTGGCTCTTCACTGTTTGTTCTGTCCTAAAACTTGTCCTAAAACTCCCACTCCAAAGTCTCATTCACTGATCTATTTTTTGTTTTCTGTTTTTTTTTTTT